>NW_026480058.1:0-25017 GCF_026875155.1 Cherax quadricarinatus | reverse complement strand
AAAGGATAAATTATACGCATTTGTGTTTTATTCCCAAAAAAAATTTGGATTTTTAAAAAACCATACCAAGAAAAATATTAAGAAAAATTTAGTGGTAACCTCCTTTGAAACACTAACTACCATGCAATGGTGCATTCCATTAAAAACTGCCCACCACTCTATTGGGTTACACTCTGAACATTAAAATGGCTAAAATCCCCGACAGGTTTTAGGTAAGACACATTAAAACATTTTTGGATCTTCTTTTCGAAACGTTTCGCCTACACAGACTTCTTCAGTCATACAAAAAGTTGATAAAGGAAAAATTTGAAGCGATGTAATCATCCATCACCTTAAATTTTTGAGGTGGTCAGTCCTCAGTCGGAGAAGAGTATTGATCCATTTTCCCGCTATAAAAGGGCTCCATCCTTTCACTTCAACCCCAAATTTTGTTTCAGACTATGGAACAATACTCTTTTTTCCAGACTAGGGACTGACCACCTCAAAACTTCAGGGTGGGGGTGTTACATCGTCTTAAAAGTATCTTCTGCTTCTATAAATTTTTTCTGTCTCGACTGAAGAAGCCACTGGTAGGCGAAACTTTTCGAAATAAAAGTACCTAACCATCCCCCGGCCGGGGATTGAACCCGCGGTCAAGAGTCTCAAACTCCAGCCCGTCCGTTATCCCAACCCTAGACACAAAAAGTTTCATCCAACAGGTTATTTCTACTAAAGGGAAGGGTTAGCCGGGACCTCTTGACACAAATGAAGTTTTTACAGACAATCTCAGCTAGCGTGGCCGGACGAACTCTAGCTCAAGTCCCTTCCTCCCGCAACATGATCAGAAATCGTTGACACGATTGCAAAAAAACCATACCCCCCCCGGGATGAACCCCGCGGTCAGGAGTCTAAAAACTCCACCGTGTCACAGGGGGCCTGGTAACCTTCTAGGGTGTGAAATTACCAGTTGGACAATTTTATTGTGGCAGCTGTTTAGTGGCTAACGGACGGGTGAAGTTTTGAGACTCTTGACCGCGGGTTCAACCCCGGGCCGGGGGAAAGGTTTTTTTTGCGTGTGTCATTACGTTTTGTAGCAAGATCCCTAACTGTCCAAAGGAAATTTTAAAAAACAGGGGAGAATGAGGTAACAGTCCCTCAGCATTGAGTCGATTTTCAGTCCACAATCTTAATAGAATACGATTACTGGGGGAGAACAGTTTAAAACCGTATGGGGAGAGGTGCGCACATAGGTGGGCACATTTGTTCAATTTTGAAGTGTCGTGCCCAAAATTACAAGAGAAAAAATTCCCAAGTTTTAAAGATCCCAAGAAGTTGCGGTCTGACAGGTTTGTAGATGTAAAGAAAAAGGGACAAAGTCAACAAATGTGACATTTATTTTGGCAACGTTTCGTCTCCAGGGCTTTACAAGCCATTAAAACAATACATGGACACAGAGGGGAATAAAGGCTCAGAGTGAGGTGCAATACTAGTAGGTACCATTTCGATGTTTCCTAGGGGAGTAGTGTTGGTAGTGACAAAAGTAATACAAAGGAAAGAGCAAAAAATTCGTACATGATAAAAGGGTATAAAATATTACTTGGGACATAAAAAAAGGGTTTGGGCAAATAAGACTGGAAAGGGCAGGTTTTTTTTTGGTGTTCACTTCCTTTAATGTGTTGTGTAATAACAGGGGGAATGTGATGGGAGGTTTTCTTTTTTTCAGGGGGACCTTGCTAAGACTTCGGAGAGGGGAAGCTGCCGTTGTTTTGTTTAATTTTTATTCGAAACAGCATCAGTGTGATTCAAGGCACTTCCGTGCGGAAATTAGTTTCTTTGATCACTAATTGGGCCTCGAATTTCATGAGATGATGGTGGAATTTTTGGGGTTGTACACAGGCGTTTTTTTAATTGTCGTTCCCACATGCGTAAATGTGTTTATAGGCGGGTGTCGGGTTTCTTGCTGTTTCACCCACGTAGATCTTGTCACAGCCTCCACGGGTATATTGAAACTCCGCATTGACTGGTTCGTGGTGCTTGGTTTTTTCCCTTTGGGTTAATCCCTTTATTGAAGGTGAAGCGAGGCACTCTGGTGTTGCTTGTGAAAGTACTTTTGAGCGTTTAGGCAACCTGGGTGTTGTAAGAATTTTAACTTTGTTGGAGCGGGGGGTTATGCGGGAAATTTTAGATTGAAGAGCTCTTTACTTGCAGTCTTTGAGGGAAAAAAAAGGAAATTGTAAATCAGTGAATTTTGGTGAATGTAATCATTCCTTGTCAAGAAACTCAGGACTCAAAAATTTGGGGATGCCTTAGGAAAAAACCCGAGATGAGCCTCTTTGGGCTTGGTATCTTTATGGGAAAGAATGTGGGAGATCATTTTTATTGGGGGGATTTTCGATAAACTTGAAATCTTAGGTGTCTACTTTGTGAATGAGGACGTCGAGGAAAGGTAGTTGTCATTGGACTTTCTTCTAGTGTAAACTGAATCGCGGTTTAACTGGTTGGCCCTTGCCTAAATCCCTTTCATCAAAAAAGTTTTGGAGTTTTTTCAGGACATCGTCCAAGTAACGTAACCCAATGACGCTTTAAGGGAGTGTTGGCGAAGTGTTAGGTAAGACACAAAAGCAACAGTTTGGTATCTTTATTTCGAAAAGTTTCGCCACACAGTAGGCTTCTTTTAGTCGAGTACAGAAAAGTTGATGGCAAAGATACTTGAAGACGATTAATCACCCCACCCTTTAAATTTTTGAGGGGGTCAGTCCCCAGTCTGGAGAAAAGCATGTTCCATAGTATGAAAAATATGGAGATGAAGTATTATGTAATGTTGCCAAACCCCTAGCCCCGGGACGAGTCCCAATCTTGCGATGACCCGTTTTGACTCCCGATGGAGAAAGGTTTCCACAATGATGCGACGCATGCCGCTCAAGCGCCCCTCTGGTCAGTTTAACTGGTGCATCCATAAGCACACCATATGTAAATATGGACACTAGCGAGGAGGAGGATATTCATTATCACAGGTAACAGCTTGGTCTGGTTCGTTGACCCCATGGTACACTAGTGTGGCCGCAGTCATCTCGGGGTCCTCTTCGGGAGGGAATATCACCCCTAGTTGCCTGCGGAGTGTCAGTACTTCGCACTCTAGAAGATAGTGTTTTAGGGGCCGCTGGACAACGTGCTGACAGTACTGGCACATCTCCTCCTCAGCCTTGTCTACCATCATCTTGGCTGTGGGAAAGCCCAACGAAGCCGATGGATGGCGGTACACTGCGCTCTGGACAGCTTCTATCACATGGAGGGGGTTCTCCCTGATCGCTGCTCGGTACCACTGTTGAGATGGGTATCACCTAAGACCTCCCCCATAAGTTCGTGGCTCTGGGAGCCACCAGTTTGGTCGTCGTAGGCTGATTGGGACAGTAACCCCAACATGTGGAAGTCTTTTTGCTGCTTTGGGTGCATCATCTGCCGCCTCATTTTCCCCCGGGTGCCACATGGCTGGGGATCCAGTTCAATGTCGATCTATTACCCTGAACTTCTAAGGCTGTCATTATGCTCAAGATCGATGTGATGAGGTTTAACATTATCCTGTGGTTGAGGAAGAGAGGCATTGATTGCAGACGTGGAATCAACATGTACGACAGGTCGGAGTCGATGCCCTAGGGCATGTGACAATGCCTGCTGAATCGCCACCAGCTCAGCTTGAAGGATCGTGCAGTGGTCAGGGAGTCCCCCAGCCTTGGTGTGACCATTTGGTACATCCAGCTGCTGCTCTCTTCCTTCAGGGTCGACAGAACCATCGTGAAATACACTGCACATGTGCCTCCCTCTGCCAGTGCCATGCTTGCCTCAGCATGATTGCTGAGGGTGTCTTGGGACGGGCAGAGACACTTAGAGATGGGTAGCTGCATGATGAAAAGATCAGCGGATCTGGGCGCCAGGGAGGTGGTGGATGGAAACCCAGTAACAGGAAGGTCACAACTCTTCTCACAGAGCAGCTGTACAGGCAGCAGCTTCCGCCCAGCAGCACAAAACGAACGAATCCAGGAGTAGCCCGTGAAGAGTGAGGGATCTTGTGACATGGTTGTTAATATCCGTCTCCTTAGTGGGGTACCTTGCTGCCGGTGCAGAATCTTGGCCACTTTGCAGGCGTTTATGTATCTTTCTCTGTCAGCCAAGGAAGGAAGCCGGGCCTCAGATCTGAGACATACTGTGTTGGTCCAGATGGGGGGCACCAAGCATAGTTCTTATCGCCTGGTTTTTGTAAGACCTCCACCCTTTGCCTGCCCCTGCGGGAAAAAGATGAGCTAACGCCGGTGCACCGTAGTCAATGAGCGAGCGTATAGCTTGTATAAGTACAAGCGAAGTACATCTTTGCTTGCCCCTGCCCCGGTGCCTCGTCATGGCTCTCCCTGGCGTTGAGTCTGAGTAGAGCACGTGACCTGACATACTCGGCCTGTTTCTGAAAGGTCAGCTTTTTTATCAATGTAGATTCCCAAGTACAGGTAGGAGCCTGTCCACTCAAGTTCTATATCCTGAATACGAATCTATTCACAGGATCTGGTCCCTTGAAAAATCATTGCAAGAGAAATTTTTCGGCCGAGATCTTGAGGGCCTAGTTCCCTTTAAGACGCGTATTAGGTCCAAAGCTCTCTGAGCCTGTCGTTCTAAATTTCCTTTTCCCATTCACTACGAGTGCAAGATCATCAGCATAGCTGATGATCTGCAGTAATGACTGCAACAAATTATATTTTGGGCGAAACATCAAGAGACCTCCAAACACGTATTTCAGAACACCAATATGCAACCAGGACTGACGATACAAGGAATGCCTGTGGGACAAAAATCGCAATTCACACAACCATTTCATTAACTACAGAAACTCAAGACTTATCGCCACAGAATGCAACACTCAATACCGAAGAATCCTGGAATCATCGCTTATCTCTATAACCAACAATTTCAACCAGAACAACGGCTTTTTATAACATAGCTGAACCACTCGCCAAGAAACTTCTTCGTCGCTATCCCACATAAGGACCCCAATGGAAATAAGTCACTCTGACTTTTTTGGGTTATCCTAGGTTCTCTACACATATGCGCTATGTAAAAATTTTCTATGTAACTGTATTGTGTTACCTGAATAAATTTACTTACTTACTTAAAGAACATAAAAAACACTGCAGAAGGTCTACCAAAACTTGCCCAAATACCCCGCCAAGTCCCAAGATCTATAACTCCACCAGGTAGATCATCAATCAGCTTCTCCACCCCACCTCAACATTTAACATGCTATAAATACTCCCTACCTTCCACCCCCCGGTAATTGTGTGGCTTGAAAAAAAACCCACTGGTGGGTGAAAACTTTTCAAAAGGGGTTTTATGGGGGTTTTTTTTTTTTTAAAAATTTTTTTAAAACCTTCCCAAATTAACCCAAAAACGAGGGGTTTCCCTTTTAAAAATTTGGGGTTTCAAAAATTTGGGGGGTTTTTTAAAAATTTCTTTTCCCAAAAAAAAATTTTTAAAAATTAAATAACCCCACAAGGGGGAAACATTCCTTTTCTATTTTGGAGTTTCTTTTTCTGCGGGGGAAGGGGTTTTCCGGCTTTGGAAACATACAGGGAAGGGGTACCCTCATGGTTTGTAAATAACCCGCCCAAGCCGTATTGGAGGGATCATTTTTTAAGAAAATTTTTTATTAATATCTGGGAATTTTAATATAGGGCTTTCGAAAAGATACTTTTAATCTCATTAAACTTTTCCCGAGCTACGTCGGAAAAGTTCAAGAGGTTCCTTCAATCAGACTTTTTAAGGAAGTCGGATAAAGCCTGTAAGATCAGTAAGGTTTTGGGATAAACCGTGCATAAAAATAACAGAACCAAGAAAGCTAAGCATGAGCTTCTTGGTTTATGGGGACCTTAAATTCAATAAAAGCTTTGATCTACTGGGGAGAGCTGCAGAGAGTATTAAAAGTAATCAGTCCCAAGAATCTAATCTTGTTCTACACAAGAAGCACTTCTTTCGGGCTTGGTAGTGAGGCTTTTGAGCGTACCCTATGCAAAACTGATGTTAATGTTTTGGATATATGTTTTTCGCCCCACGTGGATGTCATTACGTTAAATGTTATCAAAATAAACTGAAAAAAACATTTGGCATATTACCAAGACCTTGCTCATCAGTCTCGACGTAGGTAGCACAGGCAGTTACCAAACCGAAGGGCATAGTTTTCTATATTTGCATCAGTCCTTGGGTTAGGAAAAGCGGTATACTGCTTAGAAGAAGGATCTAACATTACTTGATGTGCAATATCAATCTCTGAAAAAAGGAAGCGTCATAAAAATTTGTGTAGATTAGCTATCTAATTAAGGGGGGGCATAGCTCAGCATCACCACCGAGCATAAGCCTCCTGAAGTCATAGGAGTCTATATGAATTATCGCTCCTTCTTAACCATGAATAACCGGGTGAAACAATAATGAAGATACTGAATGGTTCAATGATCTTTAGTTTTTAATATATATATTTGTCTACCTCTCGGTCAAATGCATCCCAAGGTGAACTGGAATGGGTACAAATTTTCGTTTGATAGGATTATCCGTCCACTAAGGTTCAAATCTTATGGACTCCGTGGAGGTAACACCTGGAATTTCAGTAAAGACATCTGAAAGTTACTCACACATTGAAGTAGTTCATGTCTCTTATGTCCATCCAAAAGATTCATTAATATTAATGTTGGGTTGCAATCCGAGTGGTCAAGAGTCACCAAGTCATGTAGTTATCTTCATCATTGTCGAAGTTAGAGGTGTCAATACGCACACTTTACATTCCTTCAGTTGTCTTTATCAAGTTTGTGTGAAAAACTAAGTCCAAAGTTATTTAAGGCAGTTAACCGGAAAAATTTCTTCGTGTAATATTTCTTAGGATGTTTGATATGATAAAGTCTTACGTTCCCCTTTTACTTCTATGAGGTATCAACTTACCCACAAATTTTTAATACTTTTTATGGACCATTTCCATGCTAACTAATAATTTATTTGACTTTGATCGCAAAAGTACAAGAACTTCATCTCCTACTTTAAAACTTCTCCTCGACTTTTTGGATCAAAATAGGTTTTGTACTGGTCCATGACAAGCTTAGGTTTTTCGAAACTATGTCAGAGGTCTCCTCAAGTATTGGATCTAAGGTCAAGGAGAAACTGGTAGAAGACAGAACCTCAGCATTACCTCCTCATTTAGTCCATAAGTCATGAAGGATGGACAATGGCCTCTGGCCTGTCTACCATAGAGAAGTTCAAAAGGTGAAAACCCCAAAGAGTCACTGGGACTTCCCCTCATGGCAAACAAAGCACAGGTAGGTAACGATGCCACTTTCCTATAGTGGTTAAGGCAAAGTTTCCTTAAAAATGGACTTGAGATCCGAATGCTGGCCTCCAATACTCCCATTACAGCTGGAGGTAGGTGTGTGCAGAGAGGCATCACTCCCAGAAGTTGGTATGATGATGCATTAAGTCCAGAGTAATTGTGTCCCACCGGTCTGACAAAATTTCTCTAGGGATGCCCACTCTGGAGAAGAGGACAAAAGGGCTTCAGCCACCTCTGTTAGTGGTTATGGTCTTTAAGGTATGGCTTCAGGGAAAACTCGAATCATAATCAAACTGATGTTTAATAATAACAATATCCCCCAGATGAAAAAGTGGAGATAAAGGACCAACGAAGTCAATAGCTACTCTTCAAATGTACCCGCAAAGATAAGGCATTTTGACCATAGGTATTCGCCTGGTACCGCCGAAGGTCCTATCGCGAGGATGACAGTTGGCATAACTTTTTACACGATCTACAATAGGTAGTGACCTCTGAGGACATTTTTGGCCAAAAATAGGTTTCCCTACAATTTTATTTAAGGTTTTACGATGCGAGATATGTCTGCCACTGCAGGTCATGAGCCATTTTAAAACAGTCCTCTCTGCATTGACTTTGGAACAATAAGATGGAATAGTCTATCTCATCTGAAATTTAATTTGAATACGACTTGTACAAGATACCATTTATATATTCAATTTATATAAAATGTTTTTCCTTTGGATAACTTTTATTTTTGTTTTAGTGAGAGGTATTATGGCAATTCTGAAGAGAAGGGCAAATTACGATGTAAATTGACAAAGAGTCCTTCGATATATCTAAAGGCTTGAAGTCAGGGAAAACAAAGGATGACATAGGAGCAACCAGCTTTGGCTGAGCCCTAGTCAAGATATTTTTTTTTTATGGTATCGGGAGGTGATATCCTTTACTTTCATCTAACAAGTGAACCGTGATCCTACTATAACCTCGCTTTCGAGAGTAGCATCACTGGTTTTTAAAACCCGCAATGAATCTCACGAGAACATTGTCTCATCTGAACATTCAAGGGGGCTGTTCTCTGTACTCTAACAGGAAGAGATCTGAAAAAGCTTATGTCCACCTTTAGCGGATGAAAGGTCAACCTCAGAAGGAAGAATGGCACCTTTTACATTACACTATTATACATGAGCAAGGAAGTGAGTGGAGCTAGTACGGCTTCAGACCATCCTGTGAACCATTTAGACCTAATTAACAACGGATGGTAGGAGGAAAAGTGTCCGAACGGCCCCAAGTATCCTGACAGTAAGCAGAGAATGAGTTTCTTTAAGGTAGGGAACACTTATCAGAAATGACTATACATGTGGCATGCCCAGTGGTCTCGTAAAATGGTAGAAGATTTACATTAAGTCCATTAAACTGTTCCTGAAAACAGAAGGTGCTTGGTCATTACAGTCTTTAATACATCTTCCAACTTTTTAGGACCTTCTTAGAAAGGACAATCTGGACGTTTTTATGTCCCTTAACACCACACAAATGACAACAGAATATAAGAAGTCATTTTACTTTCCACTGAGAGGCTTTGATTTCTTAAGGTTCTGAATGAACCCTTGCCCTTAGGGTTCGATCCCATTAAGGTCTTTATAGGAATTGTGAGGCTCAGCATACAGGTCAGCAGCCTCAGCAACTTCCTCATCTTTAATCATGTTACGTTCTCTGATGAACGTTCGTATTGATGGAAGAGCTGTCATGAACTGGTCAGCAACCATGAAGTCTCTAAGAGATCATAACTGAGATCAATTCCGAACTCTCTATCCAAACGTCGAACAAACGAAAGAGTGTTACCTGTAACTGCTGAAAGTTCTGGCCAGGCTGAAATCTTTCCTGTAAGAATTATTGGTTTTTTTTGATATGCTTAAGGACTGCCTTCTTCAGTAGGTTATGTTTACATATGAATCCCTGCGACAAAGTTGCATAATATTCAAGGCTGTACCAGAAAATAACATTTTCCTAACCTGGTTTAAAATGCCCAGGTGTTCACAGCCATTCACAGAGAGGGTAGCGGTATTTCAAACCTGATATGTATGAAGTTATGTCTTCGCCCCTCTGTGAAGGGAGGTAAATTTAGGTGTTGGAAATGTGCACTGACTGCACGTTTGTTCCATTATTCCTATCCCTATAATTGTTTTGGTGTAAGAGTAAATTTTTAATTCTCTAATTCAAGGCGAAGATTTTTTCGAGCTTGAGCTATCCTTTTCTCTCTCAATCAACCCATATTAACTCAAGTTTCTCTAGCTTTTTCCTCACATTCTCTAGCTTTTTCCTCAACTTCTCTATCCTTTTGCTCTTTTCCTCAAGTTTCTTATTTTAGCCTGTTCCTCACTTATTTTAGCCTGTTCTCACGTTCTCTAGCTCTTTCTTCACGATCAAGTCTATCACGCTCCATTTTGTCTTCTCTTTCCTTTCATGTCTTTCTTGGATTTCTCTCTCAATTCTCTCTCTCTCCTTTTTCTCTTCTCTTTCGATTCTCTCTCCTCTCCTTTTCTCTTCCTTTCCCTTGTCTGTCTCTCTTCTCTCTCTCAATCCTCTCTTCACGTTCAAGTCTTTCCTGGATCTTAGCACTAATGAATGTTGTTAAATTTTTCCCTGTTTATTCCTAACTTACTTCCAGCGTTCATCCAAAACTGGTATTCCTCCATGCTTGCAAGAATAACTTAAACTATATAGGGGAAATGAAATGTATTAAAGAAAACGGAGGTTTCAATTCCCTGCTCGTTCAACTGTAAATGAACCAGAGAGCTCGATCCCCTGCCTCAATTAAACAATAGTAATTAATTAAACGAAGGGTTCTAATACCGTCATCCGAGCAAACAGTAAATAGAAAAAATAAATGAGGGTCCCTTGAACCATCCAAATCTTCTCACCACAATTCAGAGTGTCCAACGACAGATCCTTGATAAAATAAAGAGCTCAAAGAAACAAATTGTCACTGGAAATCTGCCTCCCAGAGGCACATCCTGCAAAGTGTTTCAAGCTCACAAGAAAGGTGGCAGAATTAACTATTTAAATTACACTGCCTGAACTTGACTTACTATAAATTGAGACTAAAAAAATCACCAAATCTTTTAAAATACCTGTACCGTAGTCCCCACCATAGAGAATGATTACTCATGGCTGGTGGTAACCGTCTGTGGTATGGCAGCGATTGAGTTACAAAGGTAGATTCGAGATGGGAATTGAATCTTGATTCTGTCCGAGATTGTATCCTGGCAAGGTCCGCCACTTTGTGAAGGCTTACTCAGCCCCTGTAATAACTTCAGACAGTATTACCAAGGCTGGCTCCTCCTCAGGAAAATTTAATGAATACGAAAAAGAAATAACTTACAACATAAGCACTTATTTATAAGGAAAATATAAACGATGGATATAAAACACTAAATATGAAATATTAATCCTACTGATTATAAAAAAATGAAAAAGAAAAATATAAATGATAACTGATCTCAACGCTAATATATATAGGGGTGTCCCTGGTGTGGTTGATCACTGTGTTGTTGAAATCGTAGCCGTTGCCTGGATGATGGAGGGGGGTCCGCAGGTGTTTGGGTTACGACCCATTGGCTAGTTCTCAGAGTATAGCCTTGAGTATTATATCCCGATGACAGGAAAGCAGGTTCTTTACAGCTTCAATGATGAGGGGTTACATCCTGCACTTTCATACAGGTGCAGAGGTAATTAAATCCAAAAAGGGGAAGTCTCAGGACGTAGTCAATCCTCCACCATCTTCTCCCTTGATTGACAGTGACCCTCTCCTGTCATCCAAGAGTAGTCTGGGAGCTGTGAGTCTAGTGATTACTGTTTGGACCAGAACCCCACACGTCACCTTTCGGGGGGGGGGGGGGAAGGAGGAGGGGAAGGGATAGCAGGAGCTAGACTGACCCTACCTTAACAAGTAGCCTGCAATGAAACTATTGTTACTATATACTCCCTCGCTACTCCTACCTATTGAACTTTTCCCTCACAATCACCCTTCTGGACCTGACTGTCACCATCCCCTACATCCCTTTATCCCCCTCCTGGACCTAAATGTCACCTTCCCCTACCTCCCTTTGTCCCCTCCTGGGCTTGAGAGACACAAGTTGCACCTTCCCCCATACCTCCCTTTGTCCCACTCCCTGGCATGTGACTGTCACCTTCCCCTACCTCCCTTTGACCCCTCCTGGACCTGACTGTTCACCTTCCCCCAACCACCCATTATCCTCCCCCCCCTGGACCTGACGTCACCTTCCCTACCTCCCCCTTTAAACCCCCTCTTGACCTGACTGTCACCTTCCCCTACCTCTCTTATTCCCCCTCCTACCTGGACCTGACTGCAATCCCCTACCTCCCCTTTGACCCCTCCTGTTCTGGATATGCAGTACCTTCCCTTCTCCTTTACCCCCTCCTGAACCTGACAGTCCCCTTTCCCCTATCCCCCTTTGACCCCTCCTGGACCTGACTGTCACCTTCCCCTACATCCCTTTATCCCACTCCTGAACCTGACAGTCACCTTCCCCTATCTCCCTTTTACCCCTTTTCTTCCTGACAGTCACCTTTCCCTACCTCCCTTTGACCCCTCCTGGACCTGGCAGTCATATTCCCCTATCTCCCTTTGACCCCTTTTCTTCCTGACAGTCGCCTTTCCCTACCTCCCTTTGACCCATCCTGGACCTGACAGTCTCCTTCCCCTACCTCCCTTTGACCCCTCCTGGACCTGACAGTCACCTTCCCCTACTTCAGTTTATCCCCCTCCTGAACCTGACTGTCACCTTCCCTACCTCCCTTTGACCCCTCCTGGACCTGACAGTCACCTTCCCTACCTCCCTTTGACCCCTCCTGGACCTGACAGTCACCTTACCCTACCTCCCTTTGACCCCTCCTGGACTGGACTATCACCTTCCCCTACCTTTCTTTTTCCCCCTCCTGTACTTGGCAGTCACCTTCCCCTACCTCCCTTTATCCCCCTCCTGAACCTGACTGTCACCTTCCCTACCTCCCTTTGACCCCTCCTGGACCTGACAGTCACCTTCCCTACCTCCCTTTGACCCCTCCTGGACCTGACAGTCACCTTACCCTACCTCCCTTTGACCCCTCCTGAACCTGACAGTCACCATCCCCTACCTCCCTTTATCCCCCTCCTCTCCCTGACAGTCACCTTCCTCTTCTTCAGTTTATCCCCCTTCTGGATCTGACTGTCACCATCCCCTACCTCCCTTTATCCCCCTCTTTGACCTAACTGTCACCTTCCCCTACTTCCCTTTGTCCCCCTCCTGGACCTGACATTCACCTTTCCCTACCTCCCTTTGACCCCCTCCTGGACCTGACAGTCACCTTCCCCTTCCTCCCTTTGACCCCCTCCGGGACTTGACTGTCACCTTCCCTACCTCCCTGTGTCCCCCTCCTGGACTTGATGAGTCACCTTCCCTTCTTCCCTTTATCCCCCTCCTGAACCTGACAGTCACCTTTCCCTACCTTCCTTTATCCCCCTCCTGGACCTGACAGTCATCTTCCCCTACTTCTTTTTGACCCCTCCTGGACCTGACAGTCACCTTACCCTACTTCCCTTTGACCCCTCCTGGACCTGACAGTCACATTTCCCCTACCTCCCATTATCCCCCTCCTGAGCCTGACAGTCACCTTCCCCTACCTCCCTTTGACCCCCTCCTGGACTTGGCTGTCACCTTCCTCTACCTCCCTTTGACCCCTCCTGGACCTGACAGTCACCTTCCCCTACCTCCCTTTGGCCCCTCCTGGATCTGACAGTCACCTTACCCTACCTCCCTTTGACCCCCCTCCTGGACTTGACTGTCACCTTCCCCTACCTCAGTTTATCCCCCTTCTGGACCCGACTGTCACCATCCCCTACCTTCCTTTGTCCCCCTTCTGGACTTGACAGTCACCTTCCCCTTCTTCCCTTTATCCCCCTCCTGAACCTGACAGTCACCTTTCCCTACTTCCCTTTGACCCCTCCTGGACCTGACAGTCACCTTCCCCTACCTCCCTTTATCCCCCTCTTGATGCTGACAGTCACCTTCCCCTATCTCCCTTTGACCCCCTCCTGGACTTGACTGTCACTTTTCCCTACCTCCTTTTGACCCCTCCTGGACCCGACAGTCACATTCCCCTATCACCCTTTGACCCCTTCTCTACCTGACAGTCACCTTTCCCTACCTCCCTTTGACCCATCCTGGACCTGACAGTCACCTTCCCCTGCCTCCCTTTGACCCCTCCTGGACCTGACAGTCACCTTCCCCTACCTCCCTTTGACCCCCCTCCTGGACCTGACGGTCACCTTCCCTTACCTCCCTTTATCCCTCTCCTGGACCTGACAGTCACCTTCCCCTACCTCAGTTTATCCCCCTCCTGAACCTGACAGTCACCTTACCCTACCTCCCTTTGTCCCCCTCCTGGACTGGACTGTCACCTTCCCCTACCTTCCTTTTTCCCCCTCCTGTACTTGGCAGTCACCTTCCCCTACCTCCCTTTATCCCCCTCCTGAATCTTACTGTCACCTTCCCCTACCTCCCTTTGTCCCCCTCCTCAACCTGACTGTCTCCTTTCCTTACCACTCTTTATCCCACTCCTAGGCCTGACTGCCACCTTCCCCAACCTCCTTTTGTCCCCCTCCTGGACCTGACAGCCACCTTCCCCTACCTCCCTTTATACCCCTCCTGGACCTGACAGCCACCTTCCCCTATCTCCCTTGAACCCCATGCTGGGACCTGACTGTCACCTTCCCTACCTCTCTTTATCCCCCTCTTGGACCTGACAGTCCCTTCCCCTACCACTTTCACTCCTCCATTCCCCTCACTTCCCCTTCCTCCACCCCTCTCATCCATTAACACCCCATCACCCCTCCTCTTTAACTCCCTTTTCTCATCTCCCAATTCCCTCATTTCCCCCACTTTTCCTTCCTATTTTGGCCTGTCTTCCTTCCCACTCTCCCTTTTTTACTCCTCCCGACCTCACTGACACCTGAGATGCCTACTTTCCCCTACCTTTCCCCCTCTCTCCCTCCCTTTCTCCCTCCCTCAAACCCTACCTTTCCCCCTCCCTCAATCCTGTCTCCCTCTCTCCCTCCCTTCCTCCCTCCCTCTCTTATACCCAACTATCATCTACCTAATTCAGGTTCATTTCGAAGCTTCTTAACCAGCGTTTGTCGGTTTTCAAAACCATTCATCACACATAAATGAAACATGTTTGGTAGATAACTTAAATGACATGGATCCAAACCAGTGCCTTGAAAGGATCAACTTCCTGGCAGCTGAAGCACGTTCTAGGCATATTCCCCTAAGAAAGAAGAAGAGCAGGAGTAAACTGGAGAGGGAAAGACGCTCCCTCTACAGAAGACGACGAAGAGTCACTGAGCTCCTCAGGAGTGCTAGAATATCTGATATACGAAAGGAGGAGCTGACCAAGGAAGTGGAAACTATCGAACTTAAGTGACTCTGACAGGAACCAGGAGAGACAGGAGGAGCTGAATTAAAGCTATTAGTGAATCTGAAAGAAATTCGAAATATTTCTTTTCATATGGCAAAAACAAGGCAAATACCACATCTTGTATTGGGCCCTTACTCAGACAGGATGGGACTTACACAGATGACAACAAGGAAATGAGTGAAATACTGAAATACTAGTACGACTCTGTGTTTAGTGAGCCACTAATCAGTCTGAGGATCGACGACCCAAATGATTTCTTCATGAATGAGCCTCAAAACTCCATAAATGTATGCCAGATTTCTGACATTACCCTAACTCCGATAGACTTCAAAAAGCCATTGACAACATGCCCAGGCACTCAGCCCCGGGCCCAGACTCGTGGAACTCTGTATTCATTAAGAACTGCAAGAAACCCCTCTCGCGTGCCCTTAGTACACTATGGAGGAGCAGCTTGGACATGGGTGAAATTCCACAGTCACTTAAAACAACGGATATAGCCCCACTCCATAAAGGTGGCAGCAAAGCATTAGCTAAGAACTATAGACCAATAGCTCTGACGTCCCACTTCATAAAAATCTTTGAAAGAGTTCTAAGAGGCAGGATTGCAAATCACCTGGATTCCCAAAATCTGCACAATCCAGGGCAACATGGGTTCAGGGCAGGTCGCTCCTGCCTCTCACAACTACTAGATCACTATGATATGGCCTTGGATGCACTGGAAGAAAATCAGAATGCAGATGTAATATACACAGACTTTGCAAAAGCGTTTGACAAGTGCGATCATGGCGTAATAGCGCACAAAATACGTGCTAAAGGAATAACTGGGAAAATGGGGAGATGGATCTTCAACTTCCTAACAAATCGAACACAAAGAGTAGTGGTCAACAGAGTTAAATCGGAGGCTGCCATAGTGAAGAGCTCTGTTCCACAAGGCACAGTACTCGCCCCCATCTTATTCCTTATCCTCATATCAGACATAGACAGAGATATACACCACAGAGATGTACACCACACTAACAGCACCTTTCAAGGCAGGTGAAATTGCTGACCTAGAAAATGTACAGAGAACCTTCACTGCGTGCATAACGGAGATAAAACACCTCAATTACTGGGAGCACTTGAGGTTCCTAAACCTGTATTCCCTGGAACGCAGGCGAGAGAGATACATGATTATATACACCTGGAAAATCCTAGAGGGACTAGTACCGAACTTGCACACGAAAATCACTCACTACGAAAGCAAAAGACTTGGCAGACGATGCAACATCCCCCCAATGAAAAGCAGGGGCGTCACTAGCACGTTAAGAGACCATACAATAAGTGTCAGGGGCCCGAGACTGTTCAACTGCCTCCCAGCATACATAAGGGGGATTACCAACAGACCCCTGGCAGTCTTCAAGCTGGCACTGGACACGCACCTAAAGTCGGTTCCTGATCAACAGGGCTGTGGCTCGTACGTTGGTTTGCGTGCAGCCAGCAGCAACAGCCTGGTTGATCAGGCTCTGATCCACCAGGAGGCCTGGTCAAAAGACCGGGCCGCGGGGGCGTTGGCCCCCGGAACTCTCTCCAGGTAAACTCCAGGTAAACAGCACCGTATCATCCTTTGCGGATGATACTAGGATCTGCATGAGGCTGTCATCTGCTGAGGACGCGGTTAACCTCCAAGAAGATATAAACAAAGTTTTCCAGTGGGCAACGGTAAACAATATGATGTTCAATGAGGACAAATTCCAACTACTCCGTTATGGAAAACTGGAGGAGATAATAACTAGAACAGAGTATACTACAGACTCCGGCCATACAACAGAGCGGAAAATAATGTAAGGGACCTGGGAGTAGTAATGTCTGAGGATCTCACTTTCAAGGATCACAACAGTGCCACGATCACAAGTGCAAAGAAAATGATAGGATGGATAATGAGAACGTTCAAAACGAGAGATGCCAAGCCAATGATGATCCTTTTCAAATCACTTGTTCTCTCTAGGCTGGAATACTGCTGTACATTAACATCTCCATTCAAAGCAGGTGAAATCGCAGATCTAGAGAGTGTACAGAGATCCTTTACTGCACGTATAAGTTCTGTCAAGCACCTTAACTACTGGGAACGCTTGGAAGCACTTGACTTGTACTCGTTGGAACGCAGGAGGGAGAGATATATCATAATCTACACTTGGAAAATCCTGGAAGGAATGGTCCCAAATCTGCACACAGAAATCATTCCCTACGAAAGTAAAAGACTGGGCAGGAGATGCAAATTACCCCCAATTAAAAGTAGGGGCGCCATTGATACACTAAGAGAAAACACCATAAGTGTCCGGGGCCCAAGACTGTTCAACAGCCTCCCATCAAGCATTAGGGGAATTACCAATAAACCCCTGGCTGCCTTCAAGAGAGAGCTCGACAGATACCTAAAGTCAGTGCCGGATCAGCCGGCTGTGGCTCGTAAGTTGGACTGCGTGCGGCCAGCAGTAACAGCCTGGTTGATCAGGCCCTGATCCACCGGGAGGCCTGGTCATGGACCGGGCCGCGGGGGCGTTGATCCCCAGAATAACCTCCAGGTAACCAGCTCATTCACTACTCCCCACTACCTACCTTCTCCCCACTACCTACCTACTCCCCACTACCTACCTACTCCCCACTACCTACCTTCCCACTACCTACCTACTCCCCAGTACCTACATACTCCCCACTACCTACCTTCTCCCCATTACCTACCATCTCCCCACTCTGTCCTCTCCCCACTCTGTCCTCTCCCCACTACTACCATCTCCCCACTCTGTCCTCTCCCCACTACCTACATCTCCCTACTTTTGTCCTCTCCCCACTACCTACCTTCTCCCCACTACCTTCCTATTCCCCACTACCTACATCTCCCCACTCTGTCCTCTCCCACTACCTACCATCTCCCCCACTCTGTCCTCTCCCCATACCTCCCTTTTATCCCCACTACCTTCTCCCAACTATGTCCTCTCCCCCTTCCCCATCCTTCTCCCCCACACCACCCTTCCTATCCTCACCATCCAACCCCACCCTCCCTCCCCTCCCCTCCCCCTCCCATCCCCTCCCCCTCCCCATCCCTTCCCTCACATCCGCTCCAATTGTCACAACTATTGAATTACACTTCCGGTTACGCTGCCCCTTGTGTTGGGGAGGGGAAGGTGAGGGGAATTTGGGGTGGAGAGGACAGAAAAGGGGAGTGGGGAGAAGATGAGAGGGAGAAGAATGATGAGAGGGAGAAGACTGATTAAGGGAAAGAACAAGGGATAGTGAGAAAAATAGATAAACATTCATATAGGAGGAACACTACAGTAGGCCTACTGGCCCTTGTTAGGCACGTCTTTCACAACCTCATTCCACCCCACAATTGATAATTAAACAATAAGAAAATATGAGTGAGGCATTTGAGTTAAAATCGATCTACGTTACTACATAAAACACATATATATGTATACCTATATATATAATACATAAATACATACAGAGATGGGACACAGTTCTTGTTTATTTCCTCTTATCTCCATGGGAAAGTGGAACAGAATTCTTCCTCCGTAAGCCATGCGTGTTGTAAGAGGTGACTAAAATGCCGGGAGCAAGGGGCTAGTAACCCCTTCTCCTGTATAGATTATTAAATTTAAAAAGAGAAACTTTCGTTTTTCTTTTTGGGTCATCCTGCCTTGGTGGGATACAGCCGGTGTGTTGAAAAAAAAAGAACTTAAGAAAGGAGTAACACTGGAAATATAAACACATATGCAGTATAATGTGATCCTTTATTGACTACGTTTCGCCCACACAGTGGGCTTTTTCAAGTCACAAACAGAACTTTGGAACAATGCTCTTCTCCAGACTGAGGGACTGACCACCTCAAAACTTTAAGGGTGATGGACTGATTACATCGTCTTCAAGTCTCTTCTGCTTCTATCAACTTTTCTGTACTCGACTGAAGAAGCCTACTGTGTAGGCGAAACGTTTCGAAATAAAGATACCTAACTGTTGCATATGTGTCTTACCTAACAATCTGTCGGTAATTTATACCATTTTAATGTTCAATCAGAACTGTTTATGACTTGAAAAAGCCCACTGTGTGGGCGAAACGTAGTCAATAAAGGATCACATTATACTGCATATGTGTTTATATTTCCATTGTGTCGGTATTTTATACCATTTATTTCCAAAGAAGTAACACTGCAGCAGTCCTACCGGCCCATACTTGGCAAGTCCTTGTCAAACCCAAACCCACTTAGAAATATTCTTTCAACCCATTAGCAATGTTATCCAAGGAATAAGCTGTTAACTCAAGTGCAAGTCCCACTCAAAGCCAACCCATCTCACTCGTGTATTCATTTAACGTATATTTGAAGCTACCCAAGGTTTTAGCTTCAATGACCCTACTAGGCAGAAATTTCCACTCATCAACTACTCTGTTTCCATACCAATACTTTCCCATATCCCTTCTAAATCTAAGGCCTGAGTGTGTTTCTGTGCGTCAACAGCAGCAGCGACAACAATATCCTCACCACCCCTTTCACTTTCCAACCTCCTCCTCTATACCCGGGCACGTGCTGTCTGACCCATGACCTCTTTTGTCCTGGGTCACTTTGGGGGAGACCAAAACTGGAGCACCATCCCCCCCCACCTCTACACCCTTTCCCTTTCCCTTTATATCTTCTTCCCCTCTTTACCCTCCCTCGGCTAATGCTGATCCTCGTCAACACTGACGATAAACTGTTGTTGTTAATGTTATTGTTGTTACTCCTGCTATTGTTATTGCTTCTAGCAATAACAATAGTAGCAGTAACATTTTACCTAGAAAGGGAGTGGGCAATGAATGGCTGTCTAGGGCAATTGGTATAAATTGCTGGCTAGACAGGTACTGCAACGAACTTGCAATCCCATTCATTGATAACTGGGACAAATTCTATGGCAAGCGTGATATGTATACATGGAATGGGGTACATCTCTCTGGGGCTGGAGTGGTTGCATTAGCCAACTCGATTGAGGAGACAACTGATGACTTGTCTAATAGATTACAGAGGTTTCGGGGTGTGTGTGGGACAGTAGGGCAGTACAAGGGTTAATAACACAGATTTTCCAGGATACCTCAGGATATTTTTAAAAAAGACAATATTCAAAATAAATTTGGGGACGAAAAGGCAATGGTACAGAAGAAAAAACCCCTTGGACATTCAAGGGTGATGGACTGATTACATCGTCTTCACATCTTGACTGCTCTCTGCCTACTTTCTGTACTCGACTGAAAAAGCCCACTGTGTGGCGAAATGTTTTAGAATAAAAATGCCTAATGTTGCCTATGTGTCTAACCCACCCAAATGTCGGTTTTTTCAATTTGATGCTCACGAGATAGAGGGAACTAGTGACTAGCTCCTTAAGGTTTAATATACTGATGTAGGAGTCTAAGAAATGTAGATGGCTAAGATTACTTTCAAGTGTAGGTAAAAATGATATTATTGATAAATTAGAAAATGTGCAAATCTTGGGTTCTTTTTGGGAACGTTTCCCCACGTGGCTTCTCAGTCCCTACGTAGGAGAAACTTTAAGAACAGGAGGGAAAGAGGTAATCAGTCCCTCAACCTTTATCGATGTGTTCAGTCCATTTCTTTATTTGAATCGAAAAACAGCGGAGAAACAGTTTTAAAGTATGGTAGGAGGGTGCGCAGTCATAGGGCGTGTAACATTTGTTCAATGTGGGGTTGGTCGTGCCCCAAAAATTGGCAAACGAAGAAATTCTAAGTATTAAAATCCCAAGAAGTTGCAGTGTCTGACAGATTTGTAGTGAATGGTTCAGAGAACGAATGTTGATAAATTAGACACTGTGCAACTCTTGGGTATTTTTATTGAGGAAAGTTTCTCCTAGTATTCAAGTTTCTCCTGTAGGACTGATGAACCCACTGTGGGGCAAAAACGTTTCCCTCAATAAAGATACCCAAGAGTTGCAATGGTCTAATTTATGAACATGTGGGTTTCTCAGAACCTTCATTAAAAACCTGTCGACACTGCAACTTCTTGGGATTTTATACTTGGGAATTCTTCGCTTCCCTAATTTTTGGGGACGACCTATTTAACATTAACAAATGTTAACGACCTATGACTGCTTCACTTCTCCTCCCAAGGTTTTATAAGGCTTCTCAGCAGTATCCCGTATTCTTTTAAGATTGATGGACTGACCACATGACTCAAGGTTGAGGGATGATTACCTCTTCTCCTCCTGTTCTTCAAGATTCTCCTTTGTATGGATGATGACCCACTGTGGGGCGAAACGTTTCCTCAATAAAGATCCCCAGAGTTCCCAAATGTGTCTAATTTATCAACATGTCGGTTTTCTGAACCATTCATCACAAATAAATTTCTTGGGACAGAACCCCAGGGGATAGTGTAGACGCCTGCTGTAGAAGTTAGAGGTGGGGGCTGCGTTGTGTGAGGTCTTTGATGATGTGTTTATGGTGGAAACGTTGATGTTTTCATAGCAAAGTGCCCGGCGAGTATTTTGGCAAATCACCAAATGGGGGTACTATGAACTGCTTAGGGGCTGTTCCATGGCGGTTTGTTGAGAATGTTGTGCCTTAAATCTGCAATCTGGGGCTCTGTCCCAAAAAAAATATGTAGGCGGGGAGGCAGAGTCTTGCAGTCCGCCTTAAAAGAGCATCGAAAGCCTCAAAAGAGACGAGTAAGGTAGCCTGTGTACTCCAAGAGCTCCCCGGGGCATTTGATGAATGGAAACGAGGCAAACTCGTTTCCCCCAACCGACCTCAGGGGCGCCGACGGTGCCTAGAAGCCTCACTAATCGCCGTCACCGACACTATAAAAAGCAACACTGGAACTACAAAATTTCAAAAACATTGGCATACATGATACTTAAGCAGCACCAACCCAACAACACAGGAGTCACATGATTTCTTTCGTCTCCCCGTCCTCATCATAGGCAGAGGTTTTTGTTTTGTTAGACCTGCCTGCAGGGGGCGTAGGCCTTCTACAGTTTTCCCTCCATTCTTACGTTCTTATGACATTCCTCAGGTCACGTGCGTCACATCTCCACTCTCCGCCTTATATATAATGCCTTTCTACCTTGTATGTTAGAAGTGATCAAGGTCCCGGACCGAAACGTTTTCTAATAAATATGTCATAATTTTTGCTTACGTGTCTTTCTAAACCAACTTGTCGGTTTGTTCCATCATCCACAACTCTATTACTAACAGATACACCTTTTAATTTGTTTTATTTATATTATTATTATTATTATACTAATAATTATTAATTATTTATCATTTTGAACATTAAAATGGTATAAAATACCGACGGTTGTTAGGTAAGACACATTTTGCAACGTTAGGTATTTTTAAAGGTATTACTTAACCTACCAGCTGTATGGTGGTATGGTTAAGTAGAGCAGTTAGCCGCCCTCGGTAACACAATAACAGCCTATTTCTGGCCACCATGTTTGTTTCCAGACTATTGTCTCTCATGGATCATCCTATTTCCCCAATTTTAATCGCTATTTTCAACACGGACGCCTGGCCACCTAGTGTAGAAATAGTAACGGCGTTCGTTATAGTTCTGTGTAATACTCGCCTATTCTGGGTCACCTAGGGTCGTGACCTGACCTCCCCAGGTCACTATGACGTTGGAAGATAAGGGATTTTAGCCCTTACGACGTCCTTCCCGAAAGGGAAAAGTTTCTCGCATGCAAACTTCGTATTTATTCAGTATGGCATGTGTTTCTGGCGAGAAATGAAGTGATAAATGCCACAGTGGAGGGCTTTCGACATTCTATTTTCGTCCTTGTGGTGTACGATGGTATGGGGTCAATTTGAAGTGTTTTCAGTGCGTTGGTTAGACCTTTTTATGGCTTTCTAATCTTGATCGAGTTTACAGGAACAGCTGATTTTTGTTATGGTTGAGAAGCTAGCCTCCTGCCACACCCCCTGCTAATACCCCCTGCCCCTGCTACTGCCCCTTGCCCTGCTAATACCCCCTGCCCCTGCTACTGCCCCTTGCCCTGCTAATACCACCTGCCCCTGCTACTGCCCTTGCCTGCTAATACCCCTCCCTGCTATGCCCTTGCCCTGCTAAACCCCTGCCCCTGTACTGCCCTTGCCTGTAATACCAACCTGCCCCTGCTACTGTACTTTCATGTACGGGTTCTTACTAATAAAACCAGGTCTAGGGCATTGGATGCTCCATAAGCCATGTGGAAGTGTCCTCGCTAGGCATGAGTCCAAGAGGCCCGGGGCACGGGCATGATCCATGTTAAAATTATATTCAGGGTAGTGACAAAGGAATGGAGTAAGGAAGAAAGGGGTACTTCTGACCTCAGGTTTCCGTGCCCCCAGAGCTGCTCCCCTCTTCCCCTCTCTCCCCTCTCATTTCCCTTCACTAAACTCCCTTTTATCCCCTCAAAAAAACCCGTCAAAGTCCGTAGCTAATAATTTAAAGGCTAATAATAAAAATAATAAAAATAATAATAATAATAATAATTCTCCCCTGGAAAGGTTTTTTTTCAGAGCTGGAGGCTGCGAGCACCTGGTCAGGTCTTACCCAGGGATGTACGACCACAAGGTCAGGTAGGTCAAACATTAAAAAAACCCCCTAAAATTTACAAGCGTCAACCCCACAAACAACCTAACAATTATGCCTAAAAAAGCAAATTAACCTACAAAGAAATCTGCCAAGACAAACCAGTGAAAATCTCCTGTCTAATTATTAGGGAATTTAAGATCCATTTCTAGTGTCAGACAACACAACCTGACAACACAACCTGACAACACAACCTGACAACACGACCTGACAACACAACCTGACAACACAACCTGACAACACAACCTGACAACACGACCTGACAACACGACCTGACAACACGACCTGACAACACGACCTGACAACACAACCTAATATTTTTGGATGAATTGTGGATTTTAACTCGTATCAGTAAGTTACATAAATCTATTAATTCAATTTGTGTTGGATCAGCTGCGATAATACTGCAGAATTATGACGAAAATTATGTCTATTTCGTGGGCCGGAAAATATCGTGTCCCTCGTCTTTCTTTCAGCCATGTTCATGGTCACTAGTAGCTGGAG
Source organism: Cherax quadricarinatus (assembly GCF_026875155.1). Taxonomy (NCBI): domain Eukaryota; kingdom Metazoa; phylum Arthropoda; class Malacostraca; order Decapoda; family Parastacidae; genus Cherax; species Cherax quadricarinatus. The sequence goes on along the minus strand of NW_026480058.1, from coordinate 1,142 downwards.
ACTAGCTGGAGACTAGCTGGAGGTTAGCTGGAGACTAGCTGGAGGTTAGCTGGAGACTAGCTGGAGGTTAGCTGGAGACTAGCTGGAGGTTAGCTGGAGACTAGCTGGAGGTTAGCTGGAGACTAGCTGGAGGTTAGCTGGAGTTTGTGGAGGACTAGCTAGAGACTAGCTGAAGATTAGCTGGAGGCTAGCTGGAGGTTAGCTGGAGATTGCTAGGGGGACTAGCTGGATGTTAGCTGGAGGCTAGCTGGGGACTAGCTGGAGGTTAGCTGGAGGCTAGCTGGAGACTAGCTGGATGTTAGCTGGGAGGCTAGTGGAGGTTAGCTGGAGACTAGCTAGAGACTAGCTGGATGTTAGCTGGAGACTAACTGGAGACTAGCTGGAGGTTAGCTGGAGGCTAGCTGGAGACTAGCTGGAGTTAGTGGAGGCTAGCTGGAGACTAGCTGGAGGTTAGCTGGAATAGCTTTGAGACTGCGGATGTTAGCTGGAGGCTAGCTGGAGACTAGCTGGAGGTTAGCTGGAAGTTAGCTGGAGACTAGTGGAGGTTAGCTGGATGTTAGCTGGAGGCTAGCTGGAGGCTAGTGGAGACTAGTGGATGTTAGCTGGAGGTAGCTGGAGGGCTAGCTGGAGACTAGCTAGAGACTAGCTGAAGATTAGCTGGAGCTAGCTGGAGGTTAGCTGGAGACTAGCTGGAGGTTGCTGGATGTTAGTGGGGTAGCTGGAGACTAGCTGAAGATTAGCTGGAGGCTAGCTAGAGATGGCGGGGGGCTATCTAGAGACTGGCTGGAGGTATTGAGGATGGCGGAGGCTAGTAGAGGTATTAGTCAAATGGAAATAGATGGAGGCGGACGAGAGTTGGAGGTGGGTGTGGGAGGGTTTGGGGTGGGAGGTGGGTTGGGAAGTGGGTGTGGGAGGTGGGTGTGAGAAGTAGGTGTGGGAGGTGGGTGTGGGAAGTGACTGTGGAAGTGGGTGTGGGAAATGGGTATGGGAGTGGGTATGGGAGGTAGGTGTGGGAGGTGGGTGTGGAGTATGTGTGGGAGGTGGGTGTGGGAAGTGGCTGTGGGAAGTGGGGGGTGGGAAATGGGGTTGGGAAGTGGGTTTTGAGGTGGGTATGGGAGGTAGGTGTGGGAGGTAGTGGGGAA
>NW_026480047.1:0-24699 GCF_026875155.1 Cherax quadricarinatus | reverse complement strand
AGTTTAACAAACCTTTAAAGTTTTCAATAACCCCTTTTTTTAAATTGCCCTTAAAAATTTTTAAAAAACCAAATTAAACCCAAAGAAAAATTATCCCTTAAAAATTTTCCATTAAAACCCCTTAAAAATTTAAATAATCCCCCATTTTTAACATTTGAAACCCATTTGTTTTTAACATAGCCCTTAAAAAATTTAATTTATAACCCTTAAAATTTCTTTGAAAACCAATTTAAAAATTTCAGTTTTTTAAACATAAAAAACCAAAAATTTTTAAAAAAAAAAAAAAAAAAAACCCCATTGAAAAATATACCCTTTAAAATTTTTTCCCTTAAATTTTAAATTTAAAAACCCCCCCTTTTAAAGTTTAAAACATTTCCCCCTTTTAAAATTTTTTAATTGAAACCCCTTTAATTTTAAATTTTTTAAAGTTTCTATGATAATTAAAAGATTTAAAATATGAAAAACCCATTAAGATTTAAATTTTGATAACCCTTAAAGATTTACATAGATAACCCATTAAGATTTAACATATGAAAACCCCCTTAAAATTTTTAACTTGATAACCCAAAAAGATTTAACATATGAAAACCCCATTAAAGTTTAACATATGAAAACCCTTTAAGTTTTAAACTTTTGATCCCCTTTAAAAGTTTTAAACAATGAAAACCCTTTTAAAGATTTAAATAAAACCCCTTTAAAAGTTTTTAACATTGATAACCTTAAAGTTTTTAATATACGATAACCCTTTAAAAGTTTTAAACATATGAAAACCCCCCACAAAAAGTTTTAAAAATTATAAAAACCCTTTAAAAAGATTTAATATGATCCCCCTTTAAAAGATTTAAAATATGAAAACCCATAAAGTTGACTTTATAACCTTTAAAGTTTTTTTATGAAAAACCCATTAAAGTTTTTAATTTATGAAAACCCCCTTTTAAAGATTAACTATAAACCCCATTAAAGTTTTAAAATATAACCATTAAAGTTTTAACTTTAAACCCCATTAAAAGATTTAAATTGATAACCCTTAAAAGTTTTTACTTGATAACCTTTTAAAGATTTAAATATGAAACCCCATTAAAGTTTAACATATAACCCCCATTAAAATTTAACATTTAAACCCATTAAAGTTTAAATTATGATCCCCCATTTTTTAAAAAGATTTAATTTGATAACCCATTGGGATTTAAAAATTGATAACCCAAAAAGATTTAAATATGATACCCATTAAAGTTTTTTTAACATATAAAATTAAAAAAAAAACCCCTTAAAATTTAAAAACATATCCCCCATTAAAGTTTTAAATTGATAACCCATTAAAGATTTAACTATGAAAACCCCCTTTAAAGATTTAAATAGTAACCCATTAAAGATTTAACAATGTAACCCAAAAAGATTTTAAATATGAAAACCCATTAAAGTTTTAAAACTATGATAACCCCATTAAAATTTAACATAGAAAAACCCAAAAAAAGATTTAACATATGATAACCTTTAAAGTTTTTAACTATAAACCTTTAAAAGATTTAATATGATAACCATTAAGATTTAACAAAGATACCCATAAAGATTTAACAATCCCCCTTTAAAAGTTTTAACAATGAAACCTTAAGATTTAATATCGAAACCCTTTAAAAGATTTACAATGATAACCCATTAAAAAGTTTTAATATAGAAACCCTTTAAAGATTTCATTTTAACCCATTAAGATTTAAATTGAAAAACCCATTAAAGATTTAAATTTTTAAACCCAAAAAGTTTTAAAACATTAACCCATTAAAGTTTTAAAACAAAAACCCCCTTTAAAAGATTTAATATTGAAAACCCCATTAAAGATTTACAATGAAAACCCATTAAAGATTTTTTATGTAACCCATTAAAGTTTTAAATTAAAACCTTTAAAAATTTAAAATTAACCCAAAAAATTTTTAATATAGAAAACCCCTTTAAAAATTTACATATAACCCATTAAAGATTTTTTTTTAAACCCCAAAAAATTTAAAAACCCTTTAAAAGTTTAATATTGTAACCCTTAAAGATTTAACATATAAAAATTTAAAAAAAACCCTTAAAGATTTAACTATAACCCATTAAAGATTTAAATATATAAAACCATTAAATTTTCCTTTTAAAATTTTAAATTTTTTTAACCGTTTACTATGATAACTCATTAAAGTTTTAAACTATGATAACCCGTTTAACATATTTGTTTTAATTTTCATTAAATTTAACATATGATAACCATTAAATTTAATTGAAAAAACCTTTAAAGATTTAAATTTTATAAAACCCATTAAAGTTTTAACATTGTAACCCATTTAACTTGTAACACAAAAAGTTTTTACAATGATAACCTTTAAAAAAATTTAAAACCCCAAAAAGTTTTAACCCCGTTTAAATTGATAACCTTTAAAAATTTTGTCAAGCATTGTGTTTTTTTTTTTTTCTGATCAGGAGAGACATTGCCCAGTTTTTTCTAGAAAAAACAATTTGAGTAACAAAATTAGACTTTAAAAAATTAACGAGGAGAGGTTAAAGGGATTAAACCTGACGCATGGAGGACGGAGGATGGGGAAATTGAAAAGACATATAAAATATGAAAGGAATTGACAAGGTGAATGGGGGAAGAATGTTTCGAGATGTGAGACGCAAAAGGGGCCCAAATGGAGTTGAACTCTCGTATGAGTCACAGGGATGTTAGGAAGTATTTCTTCAGTCAGAGTTGTCAGAAGTGGAACAATTTGAAGAGTAATGTAGTGGAGGCAGGATCCATACATAGCTTTAAGAAGAGATACGATGAAGCTCATGCCGCAGGGAGAGAGTAGACCTAGTAGCGACCAGCGAAGAGGGGGGGCCAGGAGCTGTGACTCGACCCTTGCAACCACAAATAGGTGAGTACAACCTAAAATCAAGGCGAAGTTTCGTTTGAGGAAAACACATCAGTATTAAAATTTGAAAGTCAACCAGAAGAGGCATTCTCGTGACTGCCAAGAATCCAACGTAATTTCTACTAATTATGATGTGCTAAACCCAGTAGGGGGTTTCATACAGTGCCTGTGGATGTAGTTCATTCAGACTCGAGCCAAACAAGAAAAGAATAAGTCCAATTCCTTGGATCAAAAGCCCCTCACCAGCTTCAGAGCGAAATATTACAATATTGTAATATAATACTATATCATTTAGAGATCTGAAGAGTCAATATGGCATCAACTCTCCATTAACCATAACAATTCTTTTGAAAGGAGAGAAACTTATTGTCAAGTTCAATAATAGTGAATCAGAACCCCATGTTGATAACATGTGGGGTTCCACTAGGGAGCATTTTTAATTTTCGTGCTATGTAAACAACATGCTAATATGCCCATGAGAGTGCTCTCAAAGCATATTGCTAAAATACTGTCACTGTAACAAGAGTTTTGCGGTATAGTATACAAAGTCATTATTAGGAGAAGAGCGGTGGAGCACCTAGGGAAAGGAATAAGCTTATCAACGACAACCAGCACGGATTCAGGGACGGGAAATCCTGTGTCACACACTTACTGGATTTCAATGACATGGTGACATCAGTAGGACAAGAGAGAGTTTGCATTTTGACACAGTTCCACACAAGAGATTAGTACAAAAGCTGGAAAACCAGGCAGGTATAACAAGGAAGGCACTGCAGGGGATCAGAGAATATCTGGCGGGAAGCCATCAGCGAGTCATGGTACCTGATGAGGGTCGGAGTGGGCGCCTGTGACGAGCGGGGGGTTCCACAGGGGTTAGTCCTAGGACCGGTGCTCTTTCTGGTAAGTTAATGACATGACGGAAGGAATAGATTCAGAAGTGTTCCTGTTTGCATACGATGTGAAATTAATGAGGAGAATTCAGTACAAGGAGGACCAAGCAGGACTACAAAGAGATCCGGACAGGCTGCAGGCCTTGTCCAGCAACTGGCTCCTGGAGTTCAACCCCACCAGGTGCAAAGCCATGAAGATTGAGGAAGGGCAGTGAAGATCGCTGACAAAGTACAGTCTAGAGGGGGCCAAAGACTACAAACTGCTCCGATACCTCAGTAAGGAATCGTTCAAGACTCTATACACCGTGTACATTAGGACAATATTGGAGTATGCAGCACCAGTATGGAACCCTCACTTGGTCAAGCACGTCAGGAAATTAGAAAAGTCAAAAGTTTGCAACGAGACTAGTCCCTGAGCTAAGGGGCATATCCTGCGAGGAGAGGTTAAGCGAAATCGACCTGAAGACAATGGAGAACAGAAGGGATATGGGCGATATGTTAACGACATATAAAATACTGAGGGGAATCGACATGGTGGACAAAGACAGGGTGTTTTAGAGATGGGACACAAGAACAAGAGGTAACAATTGGAAATTTAAGACTCAGATGAGTCACAGTGATGTTAGGAAGTAATTCTTCAGTCATAGAGTTGTTAGGAAGTGGAATAGTCTGTAAAGTGAGTGAGTGGGGGTAGGTACCTTACATAGCTTTAAAAAGAGGCTTGATAAAGATCATGGAGCAGAGAGAGAGTGACCTAGTAGCGACCAGTGAAGAGGCTGGGCCAGGAGCTATGAATCGACTCCTACAGCCACAATTAGGTGAGTACACACAGGCATTCACACAGAGTGACGCTCCCACACTCACACTCGCTCCCACACTCACACTCGCTCCCACACTCACACTCGCTCCCACACTCACACTCGCTCCCACACTCACACTCGCTCCCACACTCACGTTCGCTACCACACTCACACTCGCTCCCACACACTCCCACACTCACACTCGGTTCCACACTCACACTCGCTCCCACACTCACGATCGCTCCCAACACCTCCCACGCTCTCACACACTACCACAGTCACACTCGCTCCACACTCACACTCGCTCCAACACTCACACTCGCTCCCACACTCACACTCGCTCCACACTCACACTCGCTCCACACACTCCCACACTCACTCGCTCTCACACTCACACTCGGTTCCACACTCACACTCGCTCCCACACTCACTGATCGCTCCCACACACTCCCACGCTCTCACACACTACCACAGTCACACTCGCTCCCCACACTCACACTCGTTGCTACACTCACAGCCCACACTCACACTCGCTGTCACACTCACACTCGCTGCTACACTCACAGCACACTCACACTCGCTGTCACACTCACACTCGCTGCTACACTCACAGCCACACTCACACTCGCTGTCACACTCACACTCGCTACCACACTCACACTCGCTCCCCACTCACACTCGCTGCCACACTCACACTCGCTACCACACTCACACTCGCTCCACACTCACACTCGCTGCCACACTCACACTCGCTGCTACACTCACAGCCACACTCACACTCGCTGCACACTCACACTCGCTGTCACACTCACACTCGCTCCCACACTCACACTCGCTGCCACACTCACACTCGCTGCCACACTCACACTCGCTGCCACACTCACACTCGCTGCCACATCACACTCGCTACACACTCACACTCGCTCCCACACTCACACTCGCTGCCACACTCACACTCGCTGCCACACTCACACTCGCTGCTACACTCACACTCGCTGCTACACTCACACTCGCTGCTACACTCACACTCGCTGTCACACTCACACTCGCTGCCACACTCACACTCGCTGCCACACTCACACTCGCTGCCACACTCACACTCGCTCCCACATCAACTCGCTGCCACACTCACACTCGCTGCTACACTCACACTCGCTGCCCACACTCACACTCGCTGCCACACTCACACTCGCTGCCACACTCACACTCGCTGCCACACTCACACTCGCTGCCACACTCACACTCGCTGCTACATCACACTCGCTCCCACACTCACACTCGCTGCCACACTCACACTCGCTGCTACACTCACACCGCTGTCACACTCACACTCGCTGCCACACTCACACTCGCTGCTACACTCACACTCGCTGCCACACTCCACTCGCGCTACACTACACTCGCTGCACACTCACACTCGTGCCACACTCACACTCGCTGTCACACTCACACTCGCTGCCACACTACACTCGCTGCTCACTCACATCGCTACCACACTCACACTCGCTGCCACACTCACACTCGCTCCCACACTCACATCGCTGCACACTACACTCGTGCACATCACACTCGCTGCTCACACTCACACTCGCTGTCACACTCACACTCGCTACCACACTCACACTCGCTCTCACACTCACACTCCGCTACCACACTCACACTCGCTGCCCACACTCCCCACTCGCTGTCACACTCACATCGCTACAACTCACACTCGCTACCACACTCACACTCGCTACCACACTCACACTCGCTGCCACACTCACACTCGCTGTCACATTTCACACTCGCTACCACACTCACACTCGCTGCCACACTCACACTCGCTGTCACACTCACACTCGCTACCACACTCACATCGCTACCACACTCACACTCGCTACCACACTCACACTCGCTGCCACCTCACACTCGCTACCACACTCACACTCGCTGCCACACTCACACTCGCTGCCACACTCACACTCGCTGCACACTCCACTCGCTGCCACACTCACACTCGCTGCCACACTCACACTCGCTGTCACACTCACACTCGCTACCACACTCACACTCGCTACCACACTCACACTCGCTACCACATCACACTCGCTGCCACACTCACACTCGCTACCACACTCACACTCGCTCCCACACTCACACTCGCTCCCACCTCACACTCGCTGCTACACTCAAGCAAACTCACACTCGCTGTCCACACTCACACTCGCCGCCACACTCACACTCGTGCTACACTCACAGCCACACTCACACTCGCTGCCACACTCACACTCGTTTGCCACACTCACACTCGCTCCCACACTCACACTCGCTGCCACACTCACACTCGCTGCTACACTCACACTCGCTGCCACACTCACACTCGCTGTACACTCACACTCGCTGCCACACTCGCCACTCGCTACCACACTCACACTCGCTGCACACTCACACTCGCTGCTTACACTCACAGCCACACTCACACTCGCTGCCACACTCACACTCGCTGCCACACTCACACTCGCTGCCACACTCACACTCGCTGCCACACTCACACTCGCTGCCACACTCACACTCGCTGCCACACTCACACTCGCTGCCACACTCACACTCGCTCCCCACACTCACACTCGCTGCACACTCGCACTGCTACCACATCCACTCGCTGCCACACTCACACTCGGCCACACTCACACTCGCTGCCACACTCACACTCGCTGCCACACTCACACTCGCTGCCACACTCACACTCGCTACCACACTCACACTCGCTGCCACACTCACACTCGCTACCACACTCACACTCGCTGCCACACTCACACTCGCTACCACACTCACACTCGCTGCCACATCACACTCGCTACCACCACTCACACTCGCTGCCACACTCACACTCGCTGCCACACTCACACTCGCTGCCACACTCACACTCGCTGCCACACTCACACTCGCTGCCACACTCACACTCGCTACCACACTCACACTCGCTACCACACTCTGGTTCACGCTTACTCGATATTATTATTTTTGTTAAACTAGAATGCTAATTGCTGCTGGTGGTAAAAAAAAACTGGGAGAAAATTAGATTATTTTTCAATGAATATTAATCGAGCTTAAACTACCAGAGTCGCTAATGGTTTTCATCCTTCGGCGGGTTGTGTTTTAGCACTTTAATGTGTGGTGGTGAGAGGGGGAGGGAGGGACCCGGGGGGCGAGGGGGAGCGAGGGAGGAAGCGAGGGGGGAGGGGGGGGGAGCGGGGGGGGAAGGAGCGGGGGGAGGGACGGAGCGAGGGAGGGTGGTGTTTTACACGTTAAGGTTGGTGGTGATGGGGAGGGGAGGGAGGGAGGGAGGTGTTTTAGCCTTAATGTGTGGTGGTGATGAGGGAGGGGGGGGGTGGGTTTTAGACGTTAATGTGTGGTGGTGTGAGGGAGGGAGGGGGAGGGAGGTTTTTTATCACGTTAATGTGTGGTGGTGATGAGGGGGGGGGGGAGGGAGGGGGTGTTTTAGCGTTAAAGTGTGGTGGTGATGAGGGGGGGGAGGGGGGAGGGGGGAGGGAGGGGGGAGGGAAGGGGGAGGGAGGGAGGAGGGGGGAGGGGGGAGGGAGGGGGGGGTTTTTAGCACGTTAATGTGTGGTGGTGATGGGGGAGGGAGGGAGGGAGGGAGGAAAAGGGAGGGGGGGAGGGAGGGGGGGAGGGAGGGAAGGAGGGAGGGAGGGGGGGGGGAGGGAGGGGGGAGAGGGGGGGAGGGAGGGGGGGGTGGTGTTTTAGCACTTTAAATGTGTGGTGGTGTGAGGGAGGGAGGGGGGGAGGGAAGGGGGGGAGGGAGGGAGGGAGGGGGGGGAGGGAGGGAAGGAGGGAGGGAGGGAGGAGGGAGGGGGGAGGGAAAGGAGGGAGGGAGGGAGGGGGGGAGGGAGGGGAGGGGAAAGGGGGAGGGAGGGAGGGTGGTGTTTTAGACGTTAATGTGTGGTGGTGATGAGGGAGGGAGGAGGGGGGGAGGGGGGGGGAAGGAAGGAGGAGGGGGGGAGAGAGGGAGGGAGAGAGGGTGGTTTTTTGCACGTAAAATATGTGGTGGGATGAGGGGGGGAGGGAGCGAGGGAGGGAGAGATGGGGGGAGGAGGGTGGTGTTTTAGCACATTAGTGTGGTGGTGATGAGGGGGGAGGAGGGGCGAGGGGAGGGAGTGAGGGGGGGAGGGAGAGAGAGGGGAGAGACAAAGGGAATGAGGGTGGTGTTTTAGAAGTAATGTGTGGTGGGATAAAGGAGGAAGGGAGCGGGGGAAGGGAGAGGGGAGGGAGGAGAAGGAGGGAGGGAGGGAGGGTGGGTTTTTTTAGCAGTTAATGTTGGTGGTGATGAGGGAGGGAAGGGGTGGGGGAAGGGAGAGAAGAGGGAGGGGGAGGGAGGAAGGGTGGTGTTCTAGCACTTTAAATGTGTGGTGGTGATGTGGGAGGGAGTGGGGGAGGTGTTTTAGCCTTTTTATGTGTGGTGGTGAGGGGAGGGAGGGAGGGAGCGAGGGGGGGAGAGAGGGAGGGAGAGAGGGAGGTGTTTTAGCATTTAATGTGTGGTGGTGAAAAAGGGGGGAAAGGGAGCGAGGAAGGGAGAGAGGGAGGGAGAGAAGGAGGGGGAGGGAGGGGGGTGGTGTTTTTGCACTTTAATGTGTGGTGGTGTGTGGGAGGGAGTGAGGGGGGGTTTTTGCACGTTTAATGGGTGGTGGTGAGGGGAGGGAGGGAGGTTTTTTAGCAGTTAATGTGGGTGGTGATGTGGGGGGATGGGGGGAGGTTTTTTTTAGCAGTTAATGGGGGTGGTGGTGATGAGGGAGGAGGGAGGTGTTTTAGCACGTTAATGTGGGTGGTGATGGGGGAGGGGGAGGGAGGTTTTTAGCCTTTAAGGGTGGGGGTGAGAGGGAGGGAGGGAGGTGTTTTAGCACGTTAATGTGGGGTGGTGAGTGGGGGGGAGTGAGGGAGGTTTTTTTTAGCATTTAATGGGTGGTGGTGAGGGGAGGGGGGGAGGTGTTTTAGAAGTTAATGTGTTGGTGGGGGTGATGTGGGGGGAGTGAGGGAGGTGTTTTAGCACGTTAATGTTGGTGGTGATGAAAAAGGGGGGAGGGTTTTCCCCACGTTAATGTGTGGTGGTGATGTGGGAGGGGAAGGAGCGAGGGAGGGGGGAGCGAAAGGAAGGGGGGAGGGGGGAGGGGGGGAGCGAGGAGGGGAGAGGTGTTTTAGACGTTAATGTGTGGTGGGATGAGGGAGGGAGGGGGGAGCGAGGGAGGAGGGAGGGTTTTAGCACGTTAATGTGTGGTGGTGATAAAGGGAGCAAAGGGGGGAGAGAGGGGAGGGGGAGGGAGGGAGGGGGGGAGGGGTTGAGGGAGGGGGAGGGAGGGAGCGAGGGAGGGAGGGAGTGGGGGGGAGGGGGGTGTTTTAGCATGTTAATGTGTGGTTGTGATGAGGGGGAAGGGATGGGCGAGGGAAGGAGGAGAGAGAGAGAAAAAGGAGAGAAGAGGAGAGAGAGAGAGAAAAGGAAGAGAGAGAGGAGAGGAGAGGGGAGAGGGAGGAAGAGAGAGACGGAGGGAGGGGGGGAAAAATCGGTGTTTTAGCCGTTAATGTGGGGTGATGATTAGGGAGGGAGGGAGGGAGAGGGGGAGGGAAAAAGGGAAAAAAGGGAAAAAGGGGAGGTTTTGAGGAAAGGGGTGTTTGTTTTGGGACTTTTTTGTTTTGGGGGGGGGGAAGGAGGGGGGGAGGGGGGAGAGGGGGGGAGAGAGGGGGGGGGGGGGTTTTTTTAGCAGTTAATGTGTGGTGGTGTGAGGGAAGGGGGGGCAGGGGGGAGGAAGGGAGGGTGGTGTTTTAGCCGTTAATGTGTGGTGGTGAGAGGGAGGGAGGGGGGGGAGAAGGGAGAGAGAGAGGAGGGGAAGAGGGGAGAGAGGGAGAGCGGGGGAGGGGGAGCTGTTTTAGACGTTAAGGTGGGGGTGATGACGGAGGGAGGGAGCGAGGGGGGAAAAGATTGAGGGAGAGGGGGGAGGGAGGGTGGTGTTTTAGCACTTTAATGTGTGGGGGTGGGGGGACGGAGGGGGGAGCGAGGGGGGATGGGGAGGGAGAGGGAGAGGGAGAGAAAAAAGGGGAAATGGGGTGGTTTTTCAGACGTAATGTGTGGGGGTGATGGGGGGGGGGAGAAAGTGTGGAAAGGAGGAGAGAGGGAGAGAGGGAGGGAGGAAGGGTGGTGTTCTAGCCGTTAAGTGTGGTGGTGATTTAGGGAGGAAGGGTGATGGAAAGGAGAAGGAGGGAGAGAGGGAGGGGGAAAGGGGTGGGTTCTAGACTTTAATGTGTGGTTGGATGAGGGAGCGGGAAGGGGAGAGAGAGGAAGGGAGGGAGGGTGGTGTTTTAGCATGTTAATGTGTGGCGGTGATGAAGAAGGGAGGGAGGGAGCGAAGGAGGGGAGAGGGAGAAAAGTGGTGTTTTTTATTTAAATGTGTGGTGGTGTGAGGGGGGAAGGGAGGGAGCAAAGGGGGAGGTGTTTTAGCACGTTAGTGGTTGGGGGGTTTGAGGGAGGGGGGAGGGAGGGTGGTTTTTTAGTACGTTAGTGTGGTTGTGATGAGGGGAAAAAGGGGGAGGGAGGGAGGGAGGGGGAAGGGGGGGAGGTTTTTTAGCACGTTAATATGGGGTGGTGTGAGGGAGAGGGGTGATGATTTAAAAGTTAAATTGTGGTGGTAATGAGGGAGGGAGGGAGGGTTTTAGTACTTTAAATGGGTGGGGTGATGTGGGAGGGAGGGAGGGAGCGAGGAAAGGGAGCGAGGGGAGGTGTTTTAGCACGTTAATGTGTGGTGGTGATGTGGGAGGGAGTGAGGGAGGTGTTTTAACACGGTTTAATGGGTGGTGGTGATGACGGAGGGAGGGAGGGAGGGAGGGAGGGAGGGAGGGAGGGTGTGTTTTAGCACGTTAATTTTGTGGTGGTGACGAGGGAGGGAGGGGGGAGGGAGGGAGGGAGGAAGGGAGGGAGGTTTTTTAGCACGTTATTGAGGGGTGGTAATGAGGGAGGGTGGTGTTTTAACACGTTAATATGTGGTGGGGGGATATGGGAGGGAGGGAGGGGAGGGAGCGATGGAGGGGGAGGGGAGCGAGGGAGCGAGGGAGGAGGGAGGTGTTTTAGCACGTTAGTGTGTAGTGGTGATGAGGGGAGAAAGGGAGGGAGCGGGGAGGGAGAGAGAGAGGGAGAGAGGGGATAAAGGGAGCGAGGGAGGGACGGTGGTGTGATGAGGGAGGAGTTTTAGACGTTAATGTGTGGGGGTTTGGATGAGGGAGGAAGGGGGGGAGGGAGGTGTTTTAGAAACGTTTAATGTGTGGTGGTGATGAGGGAGAGAGGGTGGGAAGGAGAGGGGTTTGTTTTACCCACGTTAATGTGTGGTGGTGATGGGGGAGGAAAGAGGGAGCAAGGGAGGGAGAGAGGGTGGTGTTTTAGCGTTAGTGTGGGGTGGTGATGGGGGATGGGGGGGAGGGAGCGGGGAGGAAGGAGGTGTTTTAGCACTTTAATTGGGGTTGTGTGGGGGGAGGGGGGGACGAGAGAGGAGAAAGGAGGGAGAGGAAAGGAGGGGGGGGGTTTTTTAGAGTTTGTGTGGGGGTTGTGGGGGGGGGAGCAGAGGGGGAAAAAGGAGGGAGAGACGGAAGGGAGAGAGGGTGGTGTTTAGCACTTTAATTTGTGGTGGGGGGATGAGGGGGGAGCGTGGGGGGGAGGTAAGGAGGGGGGAGGGAGGTATTTTCCCCGTTAAATGTGTGGTTGTGATGAGGGAGGGAGGGGCGAGAGAGGGAGAAAAGAGGGAGAGAGGAAAGGAGGAGGGGGTTTTTAGCCGTTAATTTGTGGTGGTGATGGGGGAGGGAGCGTGGGGGGAGGTAAGGAGGGAGGGGGAGGGAGGTTTTTTGCACGTTAATGTGGGGGGTGATAGGGGAGGGAGGGGGGGAGGGGGGGGGGGGGGGTTTGTTTAGAAAGAAATGTGGGTGGTGTGATGGGGAGAGAGGGGGGAGGGAGGGAGGTGTTTTGAGCACTTAATGTGTGGTGGTGAGGGGAGGGGAGGGATGGGGGAGCGGGGAGGGGGGGGAGGGATTGAGGGGGGAGGTGCTTTGCATTTTTAATGTGTGGTGGAGATGGGGGGGGTTAAAGGGGAGAGGGAGGTGAGAAAGCGTTTTCCCGTAAATGTGTGGTGGTATGAGGGGGGATTGAGAGAGGGAGGGAAGGAGGAGAGGGAGGTTGTTTTGCACGTTAATGTGTAAAGGTGTGAGAGAGGCAGGGAGGGAGAGACGGAGGGAGGGGGGGGTAGGGTGGTTTTTTTAGACGTTAAGGTGGGGTTTGATGAGGGGGGAGGGGCGGGGAGGGAGAGAGAGAGGGAGAGAGAGAGGGAGGGACGTGGTTTTTTAGCACGTTAATTTGTGGGGGGTTCTGGGGGGGAGCGATTGGGGGAGAGAGGGAAAAAGGGGGGGTTTTTTAGAACTTTTTAAAGTGTGTTGGTGTGAGAGGGTAGGGAGGGGGGAGGGGGGGAGAGAGAGCAGGACGGGGGGGAGGGGGGGGTGGTGTTTTGGGTTTAATGCGTGGTGGTAATGAGGTAGGGAGGGGGGGGGGGAGCAAGGGGGGGTTTGGAGGGAGGGAGGGAGGGTGGTGTTTTAGCACGTTAATGTGTGGTGGTGGGGGAGAGTTAGCGAGGGAGGTGTTTTAGCATTTAAATGTGTGGTGGTGGGATGGGGGGGGAGGAGGGGGGAGAAAAAGAGAGAGGGAGTGAGGGTGTGTTTTAGCACGTTAATGTGTGGTGGTGATGAGGGGGGGGGGGGAGGGGAGGAGGGGAGGGGGAGGGAGAGAGGGAGGGAGAAAGGGTGGTGTTTTAGCACTTTAAATGTTCTTGGTGATGGGGGAGAGAGGGAGGAAGGGGGAGGTCTTTGAGCACGTTAAGGTTGGGTGGTGATGGGGAGGGAAGGAGGTAGGGAGTGGGGAGGTGTTTTAGACGTTAATTTTGTGGGGGTAATGGGGAGGGAGGGGGGAGCGGGGGGGAGAGAGGGAGGGAGGGGGGGGTAGTGTTTTAGCACTTTAAATGGTGGTGGTGTGAGGGGGGGGGGGAGGGAAGGGGGAGGAGTTTTAGCACGTTAATGTGTGGTCGTGATGGGGAGGTGGGGGAGAGAGGGAGGGAGGGGGAGAGGGAGAACGGGGAGGGGGGTGGTGTTTTAGCACGTTAAGGTGTGGTGGTGATGGGGGAGGGAAGGGGAAGGGGGGGAGGGGGTGTTTTAGCCGTTAATGTGTGGGGTAAGAGGGATTTGAGGGGGGGGAGCGAGGGGGGGGAGAAGAGGGGGAGAGCGGATTGGGGGAGGGAGGTTTTTTTAGCTGTTAATTGTGGTGGTGATGACGGAGGGGGGGAGCGAGGGAGGAGAGAAAAGAGAGGGGGGAGAGGGGGGAGGGAGAAGGGTGGTTTTTTAGACTTTAAATGTGGATGGTAGGGGGACGGAGGGGGGAGGGGAGGGAGGGAGAGAGAGAGGGATGAGGGAGGGGGGGAAACGGTGGGGGTTTTAGCACGTTAATGTGGGGTGGTAATGAGGGAGGGGGGATGGAGGGGGGAAGGGAGAGAGGGAGGGGGGGGGCGTGGTGTTTTAGCACGTTAAGTGTGATGGTGATGTGGGACGGGGGGGGAGCGAGGGAGGGAGAGAGAGAGGGTAACGGGGGGGGGGACGGTGGTGTTTTGGGCAGAAAATGTGTGGTGGTGATGAGGGGGGGGAGGGAGGGAAGGAGGGAGGTGTTTTAGCACTTTAAAGTTGGGGTGATGAGGGGGGAGGGGGGGAAGGGGGAGGTGTTTTAGACGTTAATGTGTGGGGGTGTGGGGGGGGGAGGGAGAGAGGTTTTTGCCCCTTAAATGTATGGCGGTGATGGGGGGGGAGGACGGTGGTTTTTTGCCCTTAATGTATGGCGGGTGATGAGGGAGGGAGGGGAGAGGTGTTTAGCCCCTTTAAATGTAGGGCGGTGATGAGGGGGGGGAGGGGCGGTGGTGTTTTAGCACCTTAAGTTGGCGGTGAGAGGGAGGGAGGGAAAGAGGGTTTTAGCCCCTTTAAAATGATGGCGGGATGAGGGAGGGAGGGACGGTGGTTTTTTTAGCACCTAATTATGGCGGTGTGAGGGAGGGGGGGAGAGAGGTGTTTTAGCACCTTAATGTATGGCGGTGATGAGGGAGGGAGGGAGAGAGGTGTTTTAGCACCTTAATGTATGGCGGTGATGAGGGAGGGAGGGAGAGAGGTGTTTTAGCACCTTAATGTATGGCGGTGATGAGGGAGGGAGGGAGAGAGGTGTTTTAGCACCTTAATGTATGGCGGTGATGAGGGGGGGGGGAGGGAGAGGTGTTTTAGCCGTTAATGTATGGCGGTGTGAGGGAGGGAAGGGAGGTTTGTTTTAGCCCCTTTTGTTGGGGGGGTGATGAGGGGGGAGGGGGGAGGGGGTTTTTAGCCCCTTTAAATGTAGGCGGTGATGAGGGGGGGAGGGAGGAGGTGTTTTAGCAGTTAATGTATGGCGGGTGAGGGGAGGGAGGACGGTGGTTTTTTAGCACCTTATGTAGGGCTTTTTTGGGAGGGAGGGGGGAGAGAGGTTTTTTTAGCCCCTTAATGTTGGCGGTGTGAGGGGGGAGGAGGAGAGGTTTTTTAGCCCCTTATGTAGGGCGGTGATGAGGGAGGGAGGGAGAGAGGTGTTTTGCCGTTAATTATGGGGTGATGGGGGAGGGAGGAAAAGGAGGGGTTTTAGCACCTTAATGTATGGCGGTGATGAGGGAGGGAGGGAGAGAGGTGTTTTAGCACGTTAATGTATGGCGGTGATGAGGGAGGGAGGGACGGTGGTGTTTTAGCACCTTAATGTATGGGGGGTTGATGGGGAGGGAGGGAGAGAGGTGTTTTGCACCTTAATGTTGGCGGTTGTGAAGGGAGGGGGGGGAGGGTGTTTTGCACCTTAATGTATGGCGGGTGGGAGGGGGGAAGAGGTGTTTTAGCACCTTAATGTAGGGCGGTATGAGGGAGGGAGGGGAGAGGTTTTTTAGCACCTTAATGTATGGCGGTGATGAGGGAGGGAGGGAGAGAGGTGTTTTAGCACGTTAATGTGTGGCGGTGATGAGGGAGGGAGGGAGAGAGGTGTTTTAGCACCTTAATTTTGGGCCCGGTGTGTGGGGGGGGAGGAGAGAGGTGTTTTAGCACTTAATGTGGGGCGGTGATGAGGGGGGAGGGAGGGGGAGGTGTTTTGGGTTTAAATGTTTTGGCGGTGATGAGGGAGGGAGGGGAGATTTGTTTTAGCCCCTTTAAGTATGGCCGGTGATGAGGGAGGGAGGGGGGAAAGGAGGGGGTGTTTTAGCACGTTAATGTGTGGTGGTGGGGGAGGAGGGAGGGGTTCAAGCGAGGGAGAGAGGAGGGAGGGAGGGTGGTGTTCAGCACGGTAATATGTGGTGGTGATGAGGGAGGGAGGGAGGGAGGAGGGGAGGGGAGAGAGAGGGGAGAAAAGGAGGGGGGGGAGGGAGGGAGGGGGGTGTTTCAGCACGGTAATATGTTGGTGGTGATGAGGGAGGGAGGGAGGGAGCGGGGAGGGAGAGAGAGAGGGAGAGAAGGAGGGAGGGAGGGAGGGAGGGTGGTGTTTTAGCACGTTAATGTGTGGTGGTGATGAAAGAGGGAGGGAGGGAGGGAGCGAGGGGAGGGAGAGAGGAGGGAGCGACGAGGGAGGGAAGGAGGTGTTTTAGCACGTTAATGTGTGGTGGTGATGAAAGAGGGAGGGAGGGAGGGAGCGAGGGAGGGAGAGAGGGAGGGAGCGAGGGAGGGAAGGAGGTGTTTTAGCACGTTAATGTGTGGTGGTGATGAGGGATGGAGTGAGTGAGGGAGGGAGAGAGAGGGAGAGAGGGAGGGAGGGAGGGAGGTTGTGTTTTTAGCACGTTAATGTGTGGTGGTGGAGGGAGGGAGGGAGGGATCAAGGGGGGGAGAGAGAGGGGAGAGAGGGAGGGAGGGAGGGAGGGAGGGAGGGAGGGACGAGGGAGGGAGGGAGGTGTTTTAGCAAGTTAATGTGTGGTGTGATGAGGGATGGAGTGAGTGAGGGAGGGAGAGAGAGAGGGAGAGAGGGAGGGAGCGAGGGAGGGAGAGAGGGAGGGACCGAGGGAGGGAGGAGGTGTTTTAGCAAGTTAATGTGTGGTGATGATGAGGGATGGAGTGAGTGAGGGAGGGAAGAGAGAGGGAGAGAGGGAGGGAGGGAGGGAGGGTTGTGTTTTAGCACGTTAATGTGTGGTGGTGAGGGAGGGAGGGAGGGATCAAGGGAGGGGGAGAGAGAGAGGGGAGAGAGGGAGGGGAGGGAGGGGGAGGGTGGTGTTTTAGCACGTTAATGTGTGGTGGTGATGAGAGAGGGAGGGAGGGAGGGAGGGAGGGTGGTGTTTTAGCACGTTAATGTGTGGTGGTGATGAGAGAGGGAGGGAGGGAGGGGAGCGAGGGAGGGAGACTGACCACTTCATCATGAGGAGCCAGTCTATCAGCATCCTGTCGGCCAACATTAGAGGTTTCATTACTAATGTTGGAGAGCTCACACATAGCTTTGTGAAACACTCGACGTCCCGACATGATAGCTGTTGTTGAAACATTTTTGGATGACAGGACTCCAGAAAATTTTGCAAGAATTGCTGGCTACACCTCATGGATGAGAAGAGACAGGCAAGGGCAAGGAGGTGGTGTTGCTGTGTGCTTCTCTAAAAGTGTTCATGCCCAGCACATAGATGTTGCCACCCTACACATTTTGGAAATGATTGTTCTTCAAGCTCTGTTTATAAACACTAGTACCTCTGTACTAGCATGTGCAATGTACAGACCTCAGTGGCAACATGCAGACCCTATCAACTTCCTAATGGAAAATATTGACTCCCTTCTGCTACAACACAACTGTCAACATATTATAATTGTTGGTGACCTCAACCAGCATCTTATACAGAGGGACTTTGATGACCTTCTTGCAGTGTTTGACATGAGAAACTTTGTTGATTTCCCTACTATATCTCTGGCTCCTCCCTTGACCCAGTAGTGAGTGATCTGGCAGAAGGCATAGTCACTTGTCAACCCCTGGGCTACGTTGGATCGTCTGTCCACAAGGCTGTTTTTACCACACTTAAAATCCCAACAGAACGAGGTGAGGAGTCCACACGCACAACCTGGCTATGGGAAAGAGGTAATTGGCCAGCCCTTTGCTCTGAGCTCGCCACCACCGACTGGAATGCTCTTCTCCAGGGGGATGTTGACAACCAAGTGAAAGCCTTCACTGGACACATCCTTAATATACAACAAGAACACATTCCTCACCGGCAATATGTGACAAAGCCTACAGATCAGCCTTGGTTGGCTTTCGTTGTAGAGAGGCTGCTACTGCTAAGTACAAAGCATGGCGAAGGTATAAGAGACATCCGACCACCTATAACAGGAACTTGCATATGCAAGCCTGTAGGCATATGGGTGATGTTCAAAAGTGGGCCATTGCTAAATGGGAGGTGGACACTAAAAGAGAAGTTAGCATCAGGTAGGGTAGGCTCCAAAACCTGGTGGTCCCTGGTCAAGGACAGACAAGGTTATCTGCCTGATGAAACTTATTCCACCTCTAAATCGACAGGATGGGACCACCTCTACTAGTGTCAAGAGAAGGCGGACCTCTTTGCTGAACACTTTGCTACCAAAATGCAAGTTCTGATCCAGCAAGGGACCCTCCTTGGCTAGCTGCAGAACTGTGTCAAAACTGTCAGTGGTGAAAATAAGGCAGGAGGAGGTGCATTTCCTTCTTAAATCACTTGACCAAGAAAAGGCTGTGGGCCCAGACAGTTGAGACCAAGATTGTTGAGAAGATGTGCAGACCAGCTAGCAGCACCTCTAACTCGCATCTTTCAGCACTGCCTAGTACAGTGTAAATGGCCCTCTCCATGGAAAGAGGCAAATGTTAGTCCCTGTTCACAAAAAGAAGAGCAGAGCAGAAATCAGCAACTACAGACCAGTGTCACTCCTGTCAATCACTGGTAAGATCCTTGAGACAATAATCTCAAGACAAATGACAGATTTTTTGACTACACTCACTACTTTGTGATCGTCAATATGGCTTCAGGAAAGGTTACTCTGCTGCTGATCTGTTGTTAAACCTCTCCACTAAGTGGCACCAGTCACTGGATGAATCCAAAGTCAGCTGTGTGGTAGCACTGGACATTGCTGGCGCTTTCGACCGGGTATGGCACCAGGGCCTCTTAGCAAAACTTCAAGCACTGGGAATTGCAGGCTCTACGCTATGTCTCCTCAGTGATTACCTTCATGGTAGATCTCTAAGTGTAGTAGTCCTCAATGGAACGGAATCAGCAAGGCATCCTATTGGGGCAAGCGTTCCACAAGGAAGCGTGCTGGGTCCACTGTTATGGAATGTCTACTTCAACGACCTTCTTCATCTCATCCCAGAATCACATGCATATGCAGACGACTGTACACTGACATTCACTTATCCAAGAGAAGAAATGCCAGCTGCTCTAAGCTACATCAATCACCAGCTGAGAGCTATATCAGCTTGGGGAAATAGATGGCAAGTAACATTTGCGCTGAGGAAAACGCAAATGATGATCGTCTCTAGGCACCATGATGGTAATGCTGGTGCAGTAGTAAGGATGAATGGGACGATGTTGGCACCTGGAGAAGAAGTTGATATCCTTGGGGTGAAATTTGACTCCAAAACTAACCATGAAGAACCATGTTGTAAATCTTGCAAACAAGGCAGCCAGGAAGCTTACAGCACTTCGCCGTATCTCGCATCTGCTTGACAGTAGGGGTTGCAAGATCCTGTACGAGGCACAAGTACGCTCACACCTTGAGTATGCTCCACTTTCTTGGTTTGCCTACCCCCCCTCTCATCTGCGACTGCTTGACAGAGTAGAGAACAGAGCAGACGTCTCATCTCTCGCCTGGACCCATCCTGGATAGATCTGTCACTTCAGCAGAGTCTTCAGCATAGGAGGGATGTGGGTGGCCTTACTGTTATGTACAAGGCCAATATTGGCAAAATACCACACTTGGATCCACATCGAGGACAGCGTGAAACAAGCTTTTATGCCACAGACGGGCAGAAGAAAGCGCAACTTCACTCTGGCTGTACCCTTCTCCAGATACATCACTCCATCTGAGATCATACATACCAGGATGACTCGAGTATGGAACACATTCGTACAGCATAATGATGTCAACGAGATAAAGTCAGTTGATCAAATGAAAATGCTGGCCCACAGATGGCTCCAACTTCATCCTGTCCCGTACTTGTATGTCTCATAACAATAAAAATGCTTTCAAATGAGCTGATGTAGGTAACAGCTCTTAGCTTCCCAATAAAGAAAGGGAATCCTTAACCTGTAATATAGCTGTCAATAAAGCTAGGGATCCTTAACCTTGTCAAACCCTGTGTAAAAAAAAAAAAAAAAAAAAAAAAAAAGAGAGAGAGAGAGAGAGAGAGAGAGAAGAGAGAGAGAGAGAGAGAGAGAAGAGAGAGGAGAGAGAGAGGAGAGAGGGAAGAGAGGATGAGAGAGAGAGAGAGAGAGAGATAGAGAGGAGGAGGGAGGGAGGGAGGTGTTTTAGCACGTTAATGTGTGGTGGTGATGAGGGAGGGAGGGAGTTAAGGAGGGAGGTGTTTGAGCACGTTAATGTGTGGTGGTGATGAGGGAGAGAGGGAACGAGAGAGGGAGGCAACGAGGGAGAGATATAGGGAGCGGGGGAGGGAGGTGTTTTAGCACGTTAATGTGTGGTGGTGATGAGGGAGGGAAGGAGGGAGGGAGGGAGGTGTTTTAGCACGTTAATGTGTGGTGGTGATGAGGGAGGGAGGGAGAGAGCGAGGGAGAGAGCGAGGGAGGGAGAGAGAGAGGGAGAGAGGGTGGTGTTTTAGCACGTTAATATGTGGTGGTAATGCGGGAGGGAGGGAGGGAGCGAGGGAGGGAGAGGGGAGAGGGAGATAGGAAGGGAGGGATTGAGGTGTTTTAGCACGTTAATGTGTTGTGGTGATGACAGAGGAGGGAGGGAGGAAGGAAGGGAGGGAACAAGGGAGGGAGAGAGGGAGGGAACGAACGTGGGAACGAGGGAAGGGACGAGGGGGGGGAGAGAGGGAGGGAGAGAGGGAGGGAGGTAGAGAGGGAGGAAGCGATGAGAACGATGAAAGGAGAGCGAAAGGGAGCGAGAGAACGCGGGAGGGAGAGAGGGATAGAGATTCGGGGGGTGGAAGAGAAGAAGGGCATAGGGAAGAAGGGAAGAACGGAGGGAGACACAGAGAAAGGACGCAGGGAAACAGGATGGAGGAAGGGAGGAAGGAAGGAATAAGAGAGCGGAGAGACAATACAGAAATACACTGAAAAGAAAGTTACCAAAAGACTTAATCTATCACTAGATTATCAGTTACGATGGAATAACTATTGTCTAGTCATCTCTAGGTCTTGTAGATGAATGGTTCAGAGAACCGACATGTTCTATTCTATTCAAGATTGATGGACTGACCACATCGACTCAAGGTTGAGGGACTGATTGCCTCATTCTCCTCCTGTTCTTCAAGATTCTCCTTTGTATGGACTGATGAAGCCACTGTGTGGCGAAACGTTTCCTCAATAAAGATACCCAAGAGTTGCACATGTGTCTAATTTATCAACATCTCTAGGTCTGCCTGAACAGTAGTGACAAGTGTTGTTAGTGAACGTTGATGGTCAGCCACACTCACCTATTCTAAAATTGGATGAATAACTACATCTTAGCTCAATTTCTAGATCCATTTTTTAATTAGGTATCCCTGAAGCTGTATCGTGCAGTGGCTGCCTGATTATTTTCTTCAAGATTCTCGTTTATTACATGTGAACGCTTCATCCGATAGGTTTCAAATTTTCAACACTGGTGTACTGTAACTAGGGAAAGGACCCTGCAACTATTGGCATGTGCAGAGGTCCTCTGGTCAATTTTATATATTAAAAAAGTCATTCGGAGTTTTTGTTTTTGTGTATTAGCTGAGAATGCTTCTTCTGATTGGATTCAAACTTCTAACACTGATATAACTTAGAAAGTTGGGATTGTTTCTGGGTATGTAGGAGCCACTTTATAAATTTTATTTTAAAAAGAGCGTAATATTATTTTCCGTCAAACATTGTAAGTATACCTGACCTGAGCGGCAGCCATTCTTAAACCTGAGCGGCAGCCATTCTTAAACCTGAGCGGCAGCCATCCTTAAACCTGAGCGGCAGCCATCCTTAAACCTGAGCGGCAGCCATCCTTAAACCTGAGCGGCAACCATCCTTAAACCTGAGCGGCAGCCATCCTTAAACCTGAGCGGCAACCATCCTTAAACCTGAGCGGCAATCATCCTTAAACCTGAGCGGCAGCCATCCTTAAACCTGAGCGGCAGCCATCCTTAAACCTGAGCGGCAGCTATCCTTAAACCTGAGCGGCAGCCATCCTTAAACCTGAGCGGCAGCCAGCCTTAAACCTGAGCGGCAGCCAGCCTTAAACCTGAGCGGCAGCCAGCCTTAAACCTGAGCGGCAGCCAGCCTTAAACCTGAGCGGCAACCTTCCTTATAAGTTTGCTAATATAATTACAAAGCTAATAAAATGACTTGGAATAGTTGGACATAACTGCAGAATGCCTCTTCTGGTCGATTTCAAACTCTTAGTGCTGGTATACTTTGCTCATTAGACGTTCACGTCGTTATTAGGCTAAGTCTCATTTTGCTAATATTGTAATATTGATTTCCATTTAATAACTTGAGAATGCCTCTTCTGACTGACTTCAAACCTCTAAAGCTGATGCATTTTATGACAAGCATGTTTATGTTACAACTCTGTAAACCATACCCCCGGCCGGGATTGAACCCGCGGTCATAGAGTCTCAAAACTCCAGCCCGTCGCGCTAGCCACTAGACCAGCTAGCCACAATAAGATTCATCCAACTAGGTATATTTCTACACCATAGGAAAGTTAGCACAGGCACCTCTGTGACCACAAATGCAAGTTTTTACAGACGAATCTCCAGCTAGCGTGGCCGTGACGAACTCTAGCTCAAGTCCCTTCACTGCCGTCAACATGACTTAAGAAATCGTAATGACACGATTGCAATCGTGTCATTACGATTTCTTAAGTCAGTTACAACTCTGTCGCTGCAGAGTTGTTAAAATACTCGCATAATTAAAAAATAAATAATCAGATTCCGTGTATTAACTGGAGAATGCCTCTTCTGATCTACTTCAAACTTTTAGCACTGGTGTGTCTTTCTCATAAGAAGGTTAAATATTTAAGTAGGCGTTAAGGCCCAATTTACAATTTTCAGTTGTAAAATTTCTGGCGAATCAAACTATTCTGGAGCACCAAAAATATGGCAATTTAAAGAAGTATATATGTTTTACACTTTTTTGGTTCATTATGTCTCATACATAGGAGACTAACTTGTGTGATTTACATCTATTGGTTTCGTGGAAGTAAATGGGAGACCGGGGATATCGGTCTCCATGGCTGGCGATGTCAGTACAGTTTCACAGGTGCCAGGAAAAGATACCCTGATTAAATTCCTTGGATCATGAGGACCTTCACTGGGGTCAAGATACACCTCCCTTGAGAGCCTTCACTGGGATCAAGATACACCTCCCTTGACAGCCTTCACTTGGGACAAGGTACACCTCCCTTGAGAGCCTTCACTGGGATCAAGGTACACCTCCCTTCAGGGCCTTCACCGGGATCAAGGTGCACCTCCCTTGAGGGCCTTCATTGAGATCAAGGTACACCTCCTTTGAGAGCTTTCACTTGGATCAAGGTACACCTCCCTTGAGAGCCTTCACTGGGATCAAGGTACACCTCCCTTGAGAGCCTTAACTTGGATCAAGGTACACCTCCCTTGAGAGCCTTCGCCGGGATCAAGGTGCACCTCCCTTGAGGGCCATCACTGGGATCAGGGTACACCTCCCTTGAGAGCCTTTACTGGGATCAAGGTACACCTCCCTTGAGAGCCTTCACTGGGATCAAGGTACACCTCACTTGAGAGCCTTCGCTGGGATCAAGGTACACCTCCCTTGAGAGCCTTCACTGGGATCAAGGTACACCTTCCTTGAGGGCCTTCGCCGGGATCAAGGTACACCTCCCTTGAGGACCTTCACTGGGATCAAGGTACACCTCCCTTGAGGGCCTTCACCGGGATCAAGGTACACCTCCCTTGAGGGCCTTCACCGGAATCAAGGTGCACCTCCCTTGAGTGTCTTCACCGGGAACAAGGTACACCTTTCTTGAGGGCCTTCACCGGGATCAAGGTGCACCTCCCTTGAGGGCCTTCACCGGGATCATACACCTTTCTTGAGAGCCTTCACCGGGATCAAGGTACACTTTTCTTTAGGGCCTTCACCGGGATCAGGTACACCTTTCTTGAGAGCCTTCACCGGGATCAAGGTACACCTCCTTTGAGGGCCTTAACCGGGATCAAGGTACACCTTTCTTGAGAGCCTTCACTGGGATCAAGGTACACCTCCCTTGAGAGCCTTCACTGGGATCAAGGTACACCTCCCTTGAGAGCCTTCACTGGGATCAAGGTACAACCTAATCGAAGTCCAGACGTACATGCATTGGGGTCCTGATCAGCAGAATGCATGTACCTGTGAAGGTGTCTTCACAAAATACAACTTCAACAACAAGGACATCAACTGGGACCAGGTAAACCATGTCCTAAACGAAACATGTTGGGAAGATGTCTTAAATGACATGGATCCAAACCAGTGCCTCGAAAGGATCAACTTCCTAGCAGCCGAAGCATGTTCTAGGCATATTCCCCTAAGAAAGAAGAAGAGCAGGAGTAAACTGGAGAGAGAAAGACGCTCCCTCTACAGAAGACGACAAAGGTCACTGAGCTCCTCAGGAGTGCTAGAATATCTGATACACGAAAGGAGGCGCTGACCAGGGAAGTGGAATCTATCGAATAAGTTAAATGACTCTTACAGGAACCAGGAGAGCAGGAGGAGCTAAAAGCTATTGGTGAAATTTAAGAAAAATTTGAAATATTTTTTATTGCCAAAAACAAAGGGAAAAAGCCCAAAACTAGTATCGGGCCCCTTTCTCAGCAGGATGGGATTCACAGATGAAACAAGGAAAGAGTGAAAAATGAAATCCCCCGTA
>NW_026480036.1:0-26957 GCF_026875155.1 Cherax quadricarinatus | reverse complement strand
AACCTTCCCCTTGGTAAAAATGGCCTTCCTTGGGGGGGGAAAATTTTTTTAATTTGCCTTTCCGGAACATTCCGTGATGGATGGGGGGAGCAAAAGAAGCTTGGAATTTTAGGATTGTGCACCAGTAGGCTTGTCTGAATGTGTTGGATAGGAGTTAACAAAGACAAATGACTTTTAATGGAAGTGCTGTTTGTGCGAGATTATTATTATAAATCAAGGGGAAGCGCTAAACCCGGAGGATTATACAGCGCCTGGGGGGGGGGGATGTGGAAGGCATTCAGGCTTAATTCGGGGAACTGGAGCACAGATCCAATTCCCTAAATCAAGAGCCCCTCACCAACATCAAGGAACCTTCCTTGAGGGGTGTTTGTGCGAGAGTCAGGTAACTTTTATGAAGAATTCAGGAGAAACAGGTCAGCTGGACTTCATCCCTAGAGATGGTAAGGGTAGCACTTGCATTCTAAGGAGTGGGATGTTTGTAGTCGAAGGATAATGTAATTGTGATTACTATTATTAGTATTACTATGGGGTAGTGCCAAACCCATAGGGATTATACAGCACCTGTGGGAAAGGGGATGAAAGGCATTCAGGCTAGTTCAGGGAACTGGAGCACAGATCCAATTATCTAGATCAAAAGCCCCTCACCAACATCAAGGAACCTCCCTTGAAGGTTCTAATTGTGATGTCAGCAGACTTCTGCAAAGACAGCAACTCAATGAACATTTAATGTGTTTTCTTCTTTAGGTCACTCTGCCTTAGTGGAGACAGTGGCTAAGTTAGGGGATTCTGAAGACATATTGCAAAGGTTGGTGGATAAATTTGGAGAGTATGTCAAAGGAAATTAAAAATGAATGTAGAGAAGAGGAAGGTGATGAGTATAGCAAAAGTTTAGGTAATGACTGAATATCAGATTGGAGGGTGGGGGAGGGGAAAGTATGGAGAAAATGGATGCATTTAGATATTTAGGGATGGACATACCACAGATGGGACTATGAAAGACAAGGTAAACCATAGAGTAGATGAGAAAAAGGTGGTAGGGGGTTGAAGTACGAAGAAAGTAAAAAATTATCTATGTAGGCAAAAAGGGGAAGTACCCAAGTATAGCTTTTTATATGGGCATGAGGGATAGATTTTGAATGCTGCAGTGAGGAGGCTAGACAGTGGAGATGTCATGTTTAAGAGCAATTTGTGGCGTGAATATCATGCAGAGAATTTGGCTCACAAAAATTTAAAGTGATACAAGTCACAAAGGAGGGATTGGTGAGGTAGTTTGGACACTTTAAAAGAGGATGACAGTGGGTGTATAAATCTGGGGCAGAAGGTAGAAGGGTAGGGGTCGTCCCAGGAACAAATTGGTGAAACACGCATACAGCATTTGGGAGGAAACTGGAGGTAACCATTTGGATCCAAGGAATTGGTGTTACCTCTAATTCCTTGAATCAAGATCCCTTCACTTGCATCGAGGCACCCTCCTAGGAGGATCATTATTTCAAATATCATTCCCAAATATTTACAAAATTTTCTAAAATATTTCCCTAAAAATACAGGTCGAGTAATTTTGAGTAATAAAATTCCATTTAGGATATTTTATAAATCCGTAATGTATAAATATATGTGTAAATAAACTATAATTGTCTTCTGGGATACAAGTCATTCACTTGCTAGAGGCTGGGTTATATAACTCTCGTGATTACTATGTTATGGGAAAGCGCTAAACCTGTAAAGGTCATACAGTGACTAGGAAATGGGAGGTGATCAGGTTCAGTCCAAGAAGAGGATAGCTCAGATTCCTTGGATCAAAAGCTCTTCATCGACATCAAGGCACCCCATGAAGGAGCTCATGTTAAAATAAAATGCATAAAGCCTTAAAATATATTTATTCCTTTATAATTTATCTACAAAAAATGATCACATAGCACATGACAAGTGACAGTTTATACCTATATGACATACTTGCATGAAATGAAATGATTGGTGAAATAATTTGCATTGGTCCATAACAAAATAATGAGGCACTGTATTCAGTGTCATCAAGCACTGGAATACTGACTGAATATATGATACCATAATCACACGTGGAAATATCTTCAAATTTTAACATGAAGATTTATATATTAAATTTATATTTAACTTATAAATAAATATATCAGGCTCCAGATTTTTCCTTTATGTTATTTTCAGCATAATCACAATTTTCCAGGCATGAAGGAAAAATAATGTTCTATCAATATCAGCTTTGAAGAACATCATATACACTTTTAAATATAAAGGAAATTATGATACAAAAATTATACCATTTACCAAAGAAAATGAGGAAATAGAAATTTCCTATAGCTAAACTGCTCAAATTACTGAAATTTTTAATTGCCTTTGTATATTTAAGAAATAATCTTTATAAAATTAATATTTTAAGTTATAAACTTTAATAACTTAGTAGCAAAAGCAAACCCATCAGGCATACTGTTCAAAATCCATTATCCCATTCTAGTTCAGCAGGGCATCAGCTCGAGGCCCTGCAGTGGCCATCTCATGCTGTTTCCCTTGCTATACACAGAGATGAATCACTCTCACACAGTGCACCTTACACACTATACCACGAGACTGCAGAAGCCTGCCCTCTCCCTCCAGCCACATATCAAACTTACATCATTTTAGAAAAGAAATGTACTGTATTGCACTGCTCATAAGGTCTCCAGGATAGATATGAAGGTAACTTTGTCCAGTCCAAAATAAAGGACGAGGTTCTAGGTAGTGGCGGCATCTACGGCTGTGGCAGGTCCCCCCACCCAGCACACAGGATAGCTTACATGGTAGAATTAACCCAGTAAGCTATCATCCACTTGAGGTGACACACCTCAAATTAAATAATAAGAATGCACCCCAGTTTTTTATGTTATCACTCTAACTCAAGATCATCCCTCAGTCTCTTTCTACTTTGCCCAAGGTTCACAACAACAGCTTGGGAGTTACTGTTGCGCTTCCCCCCAGGGTCGGAGTAGTTGTTGGGATACACGGTCTACCATAATATCCATTATTCTATTTGATAATTTTGTACCAGAGCCATCGTCTGGTGGAAACCCTCCCCCAGAATCCGGTTTTCCATGTTGTGGTGGAAAATCATCCAGTGGTGGTACGTGATAGGCAGGCTCTTTGAAAATGTGCATTGTCGCTTGGCTGCTGAGTGTAGTCATGATCAGTTAGAGCCTGCACCAAAGGTTTGTCAAAGTCAGAGGTCAGTTCATCATCAACACCCTCTAAAACTTCCAGGGTACTGGGTACAAAAGCACCATTCCCAGCCTCTAGAAGACTACGTGAATGCCCTGGAAAAGTAATATGATGTAAAAACT
This sequence comes from Cherax quadricarinatus, assembly GCF_026875155.1. Classification (NCBI taxonomy): domain Eukaryota; kingdom Metazoa; phylum Arthropoda; class Malacostraca; order Decapoda; family Parastacidae; genus Cherax; species Cherax quadricarinatus. Next base: position 23,610 of record NW_026480036.1, on the reverse strand, counting down.
TAACATGAAAAATATTTTATCAATTATATCAGAGTACAAATAGCACAATTATGATTTTTTAGTATAAAACCATTAAGAAGAGTCCTCTAGCATACTAAACCAGCATGATTTTTGCAATGTAAGTGTAGGTAACAGAGAATGATGCTGAAGGTCATCTTGAACAAAGATATTGGATTAAGCCTTTCCTTCCTTATATCAAATTTTATTACCTCCATTCTTCATGAATTGTATGATTCCCTACAGGTTGAGTGCTTCCTCCTAATATAACAATGCACAAAATGAAACACTGAATGATGCTCAAAATGCAATAATGTTTGCTAAAACAATACACAGAAATTGCAAAATACGAAAAACAAAAGTAAACAGCAAGAAATCGATAAACCCTTATGCCACACAACCCACCACTGAAAAATACCTGGGAAAGAAGAATTTTACAGACTGAAGGTACTTCACAGGAATCTTGATCCAAAAAACTGAAGCTATCTTCTATTTCTCTGGACTGAATCCAAATACCTCCTATTCTCTAAGGCTTTCTATGACCCCTACTGATTTAGTGGTCTCCAATGAAATAAATAAATATAGAGTATATGAAGGACTGCATAACACATTAATGGAACTAATAAAATGCAATCAAGCTAATGTTCAAAGTCATGATATGGGAGTACGTATCTGTCACTGTGGATTGCACAAGCAGTGCTAGCGTTATGAGAGAACCAAGCATATCTTTGTTGTTGAATGTTCGTGCTTGTATCCCTAGATGTTTCGCTTAAATTAATCTAGCGAGCCTCCAAAATAAATAGTGTAGAACCCATAACGACAGTCCTGATGCAGGGAGCAGTTATCTTAATGTCCCAAATTACTGTATTTGAGTTGTAAGATAACCAATTCCAATACCCCTTGACATTAACACAGTTCAGTGATACAGTGATCCACAAATATTTCCTAACCTGCTGAGGCATTTTGGATGCAGGCAGGGACAGTTCACTGTCTGATGTGGCTGTATCTTGTCGTAGTGAGGGAACAATGAACAGTGCTGCTGACAGTATTAACATCATGAAAGCAGTAGACACGTGTGCTTGAGGACGTCCACTACTTCCACCGGTAACAACATTCTGGAACCGCCGCATCTGTACCAGCAGCGATTCATTTTTGTGCCTCTAAGGTACGAATCCTTTTCTGAAGTTGTTGGTTCTCTTCTGTGCAAGCTTTTACCCTAGCAAGTAAAAAGCAAATTATTTACAAAATGAAAGAAATGTGTTTATGATCAAGCATGAAGTGGGGTGTATAAATTTCTATACAATGCTGTAGATACAAGAGTGTAATCATCAAACAAATTATAAATTTCCTGGGATTGTAGCAAATTACGCTCTCAGTATATTACAGTTGTAATGCTCAAGATTAAATAATAACAATGTTTTGAGAAGTAACATACTCGGTAACAACTGTAATGTTATAATATTCCTTGTACACAGCCTTAGAAGACCAAATTGTATAAAAAAAAAAAAAAAAAAGATTATACAGTATATTTTGTATTTCCTCATTTTTGAAGTGCTAAAGCACCTTGAAATACATCTAGTATCATAAGAAACTGGTATACACAAGTGTTAAATATTAAAAGCAATTAAAAAACAAAAACAATCATATTTTGGTATCAGTAATTGAAAAATGTAAATATCGCTGGTGCTTGTATGCCACTGTTGCAGGTAAGTGATAATTTTTTCACTAACTTCAATACACCATAAAATCTTAAGTTTTTAAAAGATTCCACTCATTTTAGTCTTATTCAATTCAGAAAAATGCACTCCATCGAACCATAAGAAAAAATAATTTTTTTTTTTTTTTTCAAAATCTTGCCACACCACCAGGATTTTTTCTGCCCACTTGCCACAGCTAAGGGGTTTACTGTGCTGAATCAGGTATTTCACAGAGCATCCTCAATGACAAAATGAAAAGAAAAAAGTATGTTTTTTCAAAGAATTATGATAGTAAATAAAATTTCTTTGGGTTTTTTTGAAGGTCTGAGGAATGAAACCCTATTTTCCCCCTATGTTTTTCACAACAAAAATCACACAACTCATTGGCAGCACAGTTTCCAGGAATGCAACAAGCATGAGCTATGAAAGTCTATTGTACACAACTGATACCAACAGTAGGACACTACAGCTTAAGAGCTGATCATGTAGGTACAAACAGATAATTACACATGAATGCCATGTGATGTTAGGGAGTCTTGTCAGTAAGTTCGTGGCAGCAGCAGGGGCCCTTCACATATATATTTCACTACCAAAATGAGTTTTTAAACCATATATACATTCATAGCCCAATGGTAATGAGTGCACCTAACCAGACCAGATCATGGGACCAACCTTCAGTACTCCTTAAAAAACATTTTACTAGTACTCCTACCTGTCTTCTAGTCCATCAATATATCTTTCTTGCGTTTACGAAGTCCTGCGCAGAGATCTTGTTGCGAATCTTCCGCCTAATTCGTTTCAGCTCTCTTTCTTCTTGTTTTGTCAGGGGTAGTGTGATGGAAGTAGGATTCCCTCTTTCTTTAGCAGCCTCTTCTCCTCATCTGAATATAGAAAATTACTTTTTTTTAATAAATACAATACTACAAAATTAATATGGAGAATACAGAAAAATACCCTGGTTATGAACCTTGTAAAACACAATACAGGTTTACAGTAGAGAAAAGATAAAAGACAGGGAGAAGAAAAAGAAGGGGAAGAGAGAAAAGAGAGAGATATGTACATGTGTGCACACACGTACTCGCCTATATGTAGTTGTAGGGTTAAGTCTGAGCTCCTGGCCTCTTCACTGATCTCTACTAGGTTCACCCTCTCCCGGGTTTGAGACCCATAGCGTACCTCTTCTTAAAACTATGTATGGCTTCTCTGCCTCTACCACCTCACTCTCCAGGTTGTTCCACTTCCTGATTACTCTAAGGCTGATGAAATAGTTTCAAACATGCCTGTGATTCATTTGAGTTTTAAACTTAAGGTTGAATCCTCATGTCCCTGTTGTCAATTTCTCAGTCTGTCCCTATTCACCCTATCAATTCTCTCTGCATTTTGTATGTTATTATATCACCCCTAGCCCATCTGTCCTCCAGTGTCATCAGGACGAGTTTCCTCATAGGATATTGTACCCCTTAGCTCTGGAACTAGTCTCGTTGCAAACCTCTGCACTTTCTCCAATTTCTTGACATGCTTGACCAGGTGTGGGTTCCATACTGGTTCTGCATATTCCAATATGAGCTGACATACACAGTATACAGTGACATGAAAGACTCCTTACCTAGATATCTAAAAGATAGTCTCAGATGTGGATGTACTCACCTATTTATTCTCACCTATTTGTGGTTGAATGGTCGATTCATAGCTCCTGGCCCTGCCTCTTCAATGATTGCAACTAGGTTCTCTCTCTCTTTCTCTCTCTCACTGCTCCATGAGCTGTATCAAACCTCCTCTTAAACAATGTATGGTTCCTGCCTCCACTACGTCAATTTCTAGACTATTCCACTTCCTGACAACTCTGTGACGAAGAAATACTTCCTAACATCCTGTGATTCATCTGAGTCTTCAACTTCCAATTGTGACCCCTTGTTGCTGTGTCCCATCTCTGGAACATCCTGCCTCTGTCCACCGTGCGGATTCCTCTCAGTATTTTTTATGTCATCATATCCTCCCCTCCCTCTCCTGTGTGTGTGTGTGTGTGTGTGTGTGTGTGTGTGTGTGTGTGTGTGTGTGTGTGGTGTGTGGTGTGGGGTTGTGTGTGTGTGTGTGTGTGTGTGTGTATGTGTGTGTGTGTGTGTGTATGTGTGTGTATGTGTGTGTATGTGTGTGTATGTGTTGTATGTGTGTGTATGTGTGTGTGTGTATGTGTGTGTATGTGTGTGTATGTGTGTGTGTGTGAAATGTGTGTGTGTGTGTATGTGTGTGTGTGTGTGTGTGTGTGTGTGTGTGTGTGTGTGTTTTGTGTGTGTGTGTGTGGTGTGTTTTGTGTGTGGTGTGTGTGTGTGTGTGTGTGTACGTGTGTACTCGCCTAATTGTGGTTGCAGGGTCGAAAATAAGCTCCTACCCCGCCTCTTCTTTGACCGCTTTTGGGTCCCCCTGTCCCTGCTCCATGAGCTTTATTATACCTCGTCTTAAAACTAGAATGGTTCCTGCCTCCACTTGCCAAACATTCCAATTCCTAACAACTCTGTGGCTGAAGAAATACTTCCTAACATCCCTCTGACTCATCCGAGTCTTCAATTTTCCAACTGTGCCCCTTTGTTTCTGCCCTATCTGGAACATTGTGTGTGTGTGTGTGGTACGTACTCACCTAATTGTACTCACCTAAATTGTGGTTGCAGGGGTCGAGACTCAGCTCCTGCCCCGCCTCTTCACTGATCACTACTAGGTCCTCTCCCTCTTTGCTTCCTGAGCTTTGGTCATACCTCTTCTTAAAACTATGTATGGTTCCTGCCTCTACTACTTCACTTGCTAGGCTTTTCATTTCCCTGACCATTCTATGACTGAAGAAATACTTCCTAACGTCCCTGTGACTCGTCCTGAGTCTTCAGCTTCCAGTTGTGACCCCTTGTTTCTGTGTCGCCTCTCTGGAACATCCTATCTCTGTCCCACCTTGTCTATTCCCCGCAGTAATTTTGTATGTCGTTATCATGTCTCCCCTGACCCTTCTGTCCTCCAGTGTCGTCAGTCCAATTTTCCCTCAACCTTTCCTCGTACGACATTCCCTGAGCTCTGGACTAGCCTTGTTGCAAACCTTTGTACTTTCTCAACTTTTTGACGTGCTTGACCAGGTTTTGGGTTCCAGACTGGTGCGCATACTCCGTATGGGCCTAACATACACAGTGTACAGTGTCCCTTTAACGATTCCTTATTAAGGTAACGAACGCATTCTCAGGTTTTACCAAGTGCCCGATGCTGCAGCAGTTAAATTTTGGTTGATGTTGGCCTCCGGTGACGTGCTCGGGTTATGGTCACCCCCCAAGGGCTTTCTCTCTGAGTGAGGTCTGTAGTCTTTGTCCACCTAGCCTATACCCCGTCTGCAGCTTGTTTGCCCCTCCCCAATCTTCATGACTTTGCATTTGGCAGGGTTTGAATTCGAGAAGCCAGTTTCTGGACCACATGTCCAGCCTGTCCAGGTCTCTTTGCAGTCCTGCCTCATCCTCATCCGATTTAATTCTTCTCATCAGCTTCACATCATCTGCGAATAGGGACACTTCAGAGTCTATTCCTTCCATCATGTCGTTCGCATATATCAAAAATAGCACTGGTCCTAGAACTGACCCCTGTGGGACCCCGCTCGTCACAGGCGCCCACTGTGATACCTCTTCACGTACCATGACTAGTTGCCTCCCTGTCAGGTATTCCCTGATCCATTGCAGTGCCCTCCCTGTTATATGCGCCTGATCCTCCAGCTTCTGCACTAATCTCTTGTGGGGAACTGTGTCAAAGGCCTTCCTGCAGGCTAGGAAAATGCAGTCAACCCACCCCTCTCTCTCGTGTCTTACTTCTGTTACCTTGTCATAAAACTCCAGAAGGTTTGTGACACAGGATTTGCCTTCCATGAACCCATGCTGGCTTTCATTTATAATCTTGTCCCGTTCCAGGTGCTCCACCACTCTCTTCCTGATAATCTTCTCCATGACTCTGCACACAATACATGTCAGAGACACAGGTCTGTAGTTTAGTGCCTCATTTCTGTTTCCTTTCTTAAATATGGGGACTACATTTGCTGTCTTCCATTTCTCAGGTAGTTGCCCAGTTTAAAGGGATGTGTTGAAGATTGTGGTTAGGGGCACACACAGCATCTCTGCTCCTTCTCTAAGGACCCATGGGGAGATGTTGTCCGGTCCCATCGCCTTTGAGGAATCAAGGTCACTTAGCAGCTTCTGCACCTCCTCCTCGGTTGTTCGTATGTCATCCAACACTTGTTGGTATATTCCCTCTTGATGTTCCCTTCTGTGCTGTCTTCCCAGAGCCCTTCCTGTCTCTACTGTGTGTGTGTGTGTGTGTACTCACCTAATTCTACCCACCTAATTGTGGTTGCAGGGGTCGAGACTCAGCTTTTGGCCCCGCCTCTTCACTGATCGCTACTAGGTCCTCTCCCTCTCTGCTTCTTGAGCTTTGTCATACCACTTTTTAAAAAACCATGTATGGTTCCTGCCTCCACTACTTCACTTGCTAAGCTATTCCACTTCCTGACGACTCTATGACTGAAGAAATACTTCCTAATGTCCCTGTGACTCGTCTGAGTCTTCAGCTTCCAGTTGTGACCCCTTGTTTCTGTGTCCCCTCTCTGGAACATCCTATCTGTGTGTGTGTGTGTGTGTGTGTGTACTCACCTAATTGTGGCTGCAGGGGTCGAGACTCAGCTCCTGGCCCCGCCACTTCACCGGCTGCTGCTAGGTCCTCTCTGCCCCCTGAGCTTTGTCATACCTCGTTTTAAAGCTATGCAGGGTTTCCTGCCCCACTACATCACTTGCTATCTATTCCACTTCCTACAATTAATACTAAAGAAATATTCCTAACACCCCCTTTGACTTTCAATCTTCACTTCAATTGTGCCCCCTTTTTTCTGTCTCCCCTCCGGGAACCCCTGCTACCACCTTTCTATTCCACGCAGAAATTTTGATGCTTTATCATTCTCCCTGAACCCCCTGTGTGTGTGGTGTGTGGGGTTTGTGTGGTGTTTTGGTGTTTGTGTGTGTGTGTGGTGTGGGGAAAGAGAGAGAGAGAGAAGAGAGAGGAGAGAGAGAGAGAGAGGAGAGAAGAGAGAAGAGGAAGAGAAAAGAGAGAGAGAAGAGAAGAGAGAGCAAATATTTAACCCCTCACTAGGGTCATGTACGGGAAAAGTACACACGAAGGCAACAATACAGGTACTACATACTTTAATTAAAAGCTCCTTTGTGGAAAATACTGTACTATTTTCCAGAAATTCTATTTTATATTTTAAAAATAAATGGCCAACTGTATTTTAATAACATTTAGTCTAAAAAGGGGAAACGAGCCTGGGAAAAGGAGAGCGCCATTGCGTTTGAATTAACAGACTTAAAATTAATAAGGGAAGAATTTTTCGGCTCTAGGGTTAAAATTGGGTTACCCCTCTCAAAAAAGGGGCAAAATTTTTGGATGTCCCCTTCCTGCATAACTTGAGATATCGGGGCCGACGGCAACTCCGGGAACCTCAGAAAGCCCTTATGAAAACTCTGGCCTTTTTGTTTTTTTCATTTTAAAACAGTGAGGTTTTCTGAGTATATACATTTTAATCTCCAGTCAAATTGGTAGTGATTTTAAGAAATCTCTTTCGTTAATAAATGTGTGATAAAAATCCTTTTTTAATTTTAATATACAGCCCAAAATTTTTATAAATTTACCAGCATCCGGTGTAGAAAAATTTCTTTAATTAATAGGTCCAAGAAACTTGGGATAGACATGGTAGGTATCGAAGGGGGACATTTTTGCGACCTGGTGTCCCAAATTCCTACTTGTCTAATAAAAATAATAATATCTTCTTTTACTTTTATGTACATAGAACATTCAGAAAAAAGCAATTTTCCAAATTTTAATTTGCCCGGGTCCTTCTTAAACCCGGGGAGGTAATTAGTGAAGCCTTTAATTGGTTAATTACTTAATAATTAATGAAAAAAGACAGGAGGTGGTTTAAGTTCAAAAATTTATTTAATGTGAGTGGTTTTATAATTTTTACAATATTAATTTTGGATAACCAAGCATTGGCAAAGATTATTTTGTGTAAAAATTTAATTTGCAAACCCAAAAGTGCTGGGATTTATTTAAGATTTGGCAATAAATTTGATAAACAATTCTGGCCAAGTTTTATATCAGTGTATTTTAAATTAAAAAAAGTGGGGCTAAAGATTATTGTGTATAATTTTTTTTGCTATCCCAAAATTGGCAAGGATTTTTAAATTTTTGTAAATATTAATTTGATAGCCAATTTGTATTAAGAACATTAAATTTATATTACAATTTTTTTATATGTAATTGCTAAGCAAAATAGTGGATTTATTCAAAAGGCAACTTACTATTTACCTTTAAAAGGCAAAATTTTAGACTAACGTTTCATAAGTTAAATTTAATACACTGCATCATGGCAAAAATGAGGAAATTAATATAGAAGACAAACATAGGGAAATAGAGCAAAGAAAGCATCACTGCGGGCTAAAAAGGGTCATGAAACCAAGGCATATAAAAAATTTTTTGGAATTAAAATGAATCAAAAACGGGAAACTGATGATTAAAATTGTTTTAATGTTTTGGGGAATAGATTTGTTTCCCATGCAATTATTTTACAACAAATAGAAGGGATTTATTAGTAAACGTTAGAGAACTGAAGTAATCCTGATTAATCTATTATGAAGGGAAAAAAATTTCTTTCTTAAAAGTCGGGGCCTTGAATAAAAAAAAAAGTGTAAATTAGGCAGTTAATCACTGCTCAACAAAAATATGTCTTTGCCAAAACTCCCAAAATTAGTTTACCTGTATTTAATCCTGGAGAAAACGGGAAAAATTTTGGTCAATTTTTAAAGCAGCTTGCATGACGATGACCTACCTTGAAACAAAATTTTTTTTTAACCTAAAAGGACAGGTAAAGGGGGAGATCTTACAACTCATACAAGCCTTTCCCAATGTTAATAAACTTTTACAAGGAAGCAGTTGACTGTTGAAAGTCACTTAGGGTAAATATAGAACAAAGTATTTTTGGATCTAGTGAATACATTGTTAATTTAAAATCCCAATCACACTTAAAAGGGGGTTACGCATTTTTGATTAAACTGGAGACACTCTAAAATTTAAGTAATAAATATAATCTAAAAATCAGACGGGTTATTGATGCCATAGTACAGAATAAATTTAAAACATAAAACACTTGAATGGTTTTAAAAAAGTATCAAAATTTTATTTTGGCTGGGGGAAATAAGACGGGTTTCTACAAAAATTTTAATTTGCATTTGCGACCAGCCAACTAACTCATTTTAAAGATCAACACAAATAACCCTGGGGACGTCAATTTCACAAAATAAAAAAATTACCCAATGGTAAAAATCAAATTTCTTTTCCTAAAAATAGCTGCAAGTGCAATAAAGTACAAGAATCAAAAAATGATTCCCAAAAAGGAAGAAGAATAAGTACCCTCCTAAGAGTACCCATTAAAAAAGAAACCATCAGAAAAAAGAGATTGTCTTTCGCAAGGTACCATTTTTCAAAAAATTGCAAGCATAAAATTTCATGGAAGAAAAAGTGAAAGATGTATCAGTTTTTTACGAAATCACAATGTAAAGGATTGTCAGCAAATTAAACAACTGTTATCTTGTCACAAAGGAAGACACCATATAGTCATTGTAAGGGTCAATGATATTGTTATAATAAAATTTAAAGTTGACAATCCGACCAACATGGGGTAATTTAAAAATTTTCTGCTAATTTTTAAAAATGAGGTTTTTGCTGAATAGCCTTACCTGTGTTAAGTAAAAATTTATTAAAAGCAAAATCTAAAAGTGTAAATGCAATTTTTGGGCCCGGATCCAGCGATCCCAGCGACTTTCATAAAAAAGTAAAAGTCTTATGGGAGAAAAATACAGATGGAGATCCCACAACTTTAAAATTTTCGGGTTTTTCCCCTCGGAAAAAGGTCTCAATTTTATGACACTGTTATGTGACGTCAGGTTGGGCAATGAAAAAAACGTGTTTTTTTGCATAATTTTAAAAACTTCCATAGAAAATTCACTAGGTTTTGAAAGCTACCGAAAAAACTTCACAAATTAAATTTAAACACCTTTTGGTGTAAAGTGAGATTCGTAGGCCCCCTAAATTTTTTGATAGGTATGACTATTATGCCCCCTTTTTAAAGGGGATGGTAAAAAATGGGTGTCAAAACCCTTTGAAGACGCAGAGCCATGAATGTAAAGGGAGGATTCCCCGTAATAATAATTCATGACTGAGGAAACTACAAAACAAACGTGGTTTTTACTCATGAAATCGAACCCCCCTATAATTTTTTCCAAAGAGATGGGGTTTAGCCATGCAAAATTTTGGGAATTTGACAGCATTGGAAAAAATGAAATAAGAAAGTCCAACGATTCTTTTATCTGGAGCAATAAACTGAGAGACTAAAATTTAATCTGGGCAATACTGGTGACTTTTCCCTGAGACTGAAACCCTCCCAAATTTCCCACTAATTACAAATGGGATATGGGCATTTTAAAGGGCCAAATCTGCGAACGATAAGACACCAAATTGTTTTAAATGCCATAAGATATAATTGCTGAGCATTAATTAAAAATTTAAGAAAGGTACCTCCTGACAACCAAAATTTAGGTTACTATTTGCCACATCATGGACGAAGGAGGATTCTAAGACCACTCCTTTTAGAATTTTGGTTAATTGTAGTGCCAGGAGTAACAAATGTACCAATTTTTAAAAGACTGTTTTTATGACAGGTCCGTCGTTGACGGAAAAATTAGGGGAAAATCTTTTTTAAATTTTTAGGTGATGCATTAGCCTTTATGGCTGACATAAGTAAAGCTTTTCCTAAAATGGGTTTTACAAGAGGCTGACCGGGTTGACCCCCTTTTTGGCCGAGAATCCTTGACCCACTTAGCCCTCTGAAAACCTTTCGTTTTGGGCGTATTTTTTGGTGCTACATCCATCCATTCCTACTTCAAGCGATGAAAATGCCACCTTAAACTACGGAAAGTCCCCTTTAGTAAATAATGAGCAAACAATTTATGTGGCAATTTCCTGGGGTGCCCTAACGAAAGGACTGTATGACTTTGAGAGGCTAATAAAAAATGCAAATGCAAAAATGCCTCTAGGAATGGAATATAATCTCCAAATTTAAAAAACAAAATAAGTAAAGATTTCCCTAATAATTACAGTATGCCCAATAAATTAACAAGAGACTGCGAAATTTCCAAAGTTTTTTCCACAGGTTTAGTGTCACCCCTTACTAAAAGGAAAATTTTTAATACAGGGCATGGAAAATTAAAAAGTGCTTGGGGGGAAACCTACCTGAGGGGGTTCATAAACAGGTGGGATAATTAATTTGGGGATTATGAAAAATTCCAATGTTGGGGGTTCCCCCGCCCGGGGCCAATCCAAAAAGGGAAAAATATAAATCCACTTTTTTTGATACTTCAAAATTGGCATATGGAAGTTCTTACTTTTTATGTAATATGTTTTTTCCCCCCTTTTTATGTCAAGGCAAAATGCCCAATTAAATCCAAAACATTTCCTCTTGGTCGACAAGAATACTTTACAATTTGTTTGAAATGGAACAGTAAAAAAAGTGTACTACAAAGAGTCGCTGAAAATTTTAATCAAGAGAAGTATAATAGTTTTGGGGAGAAATTGTTTAACATTTTCATAACCATTTTAGGAGAAACCCTCATTTCTTGTCTCGAGGTTACCTTATGCTAAATTTGTAAATCTGTATCATGGTTAAAGGACCAACTGGTTGGAAATAAAGCTAATTGGCCTGTACAAAAGGCTAAAATTCCCTGTTGAAATTTCTGTGACCACCGCCCAATATTTTTTTCCCCCCTTACCATTGAATAAAAAGGATTTTTCTTTACCCAAATAATCAAAGTAATTAATTTTGGGGTTTAAATTCAAAAAAAAATGAATATTTCATTTTTAAATTTTCACATCCTCTTGAAAATTGGTAAAGAGGGTACAGGGGAAATCTAGGAAAAGAGATTAAATGATGATGGAAAGTAAAATTGTGAAGGTTCCATAATAAAAAATTGGGACGTATTTAGAAACAATGAAATTTGGGGAAGGAATTACAAAATCTGAATTGGTGTTAGCTAAAAAAACCCTATCTTACTGCCCAAAACTATCATCAACAAATTTAATTGTGCTAAATGCCCCCAAAAAAATGTAATCAGGTGGGGTACAAGTCCTTAAATTTTATTAGGGAAACTTTCGGATTCCACAAAGACGGCAAAGTGTAAAAAGAGTGATTAAATCTTGTGTAATATGTTGCCGTGTGGATGCCAGATCCTATATGTACCCAGGTTCTCCACCATTGTCAAATGAGCAATTGAGTCGTTTAGCAACGAACTCTGCCTGGCCGCAGTGTGGAAAATACTTGTACATATTTTCCAGAAATTCAGTATTTATATGTATATAGATGGCCATACTGTATTTAATAACATTATGTCATAAAAATGGAAACTGAGCCTGGGGAGAAGGGAGAGTCGCCATTGCTATTTGAATTGAACAGACGTTAATTAATAATGGAAGAATTTTTCGTTGTCTAGAGTTAAAATTGGGTTGATACCTCTCAAATAGAAGGCGAAATTGTTGGATGTGCATTCCTGCATAACTTGAGATATCAGGCGACTGGACAAGACAACTCCAGGAACCTCAGATAAGTCTGTTTATGTTATAACTCTGGCCAGTTGTTATTTTCATGTATAGACAGTGAGGTTTTCTGAGTATGATACACTTTAATCTCCAGTCAAATTGGTGAGTGATATTAAGAAATTCTTTCTGTTATATAAATGTGTGTGTATATAATCCTTTTTTAATTTTAATATACAGTCCACAAATTTATATATCTACCAGCATTCCTGGTGTATGTATATTTCATTTAATTAATAGGTCCAGAGCAACTTGTGGATATGACAGTGGTAGGTATCGAAGGGACATTTTTGCGACCTGTGTCCCAAATTCCTACTTGTCTAACTGATAAATAATAATTATCTGTTCATTTACTGTTATGTACATAATGATACATTCTGATAAATGCAATTTTCCACAACCATTCTAAGCAATATTTTTAATTCTAACACAAAATTTCAAGCAGCTACATATACACTTAACCATTCATTATTACACTTCACTGATATTTGAAATACAGGAAAAGTCTGCCTGACAAGCCTAGCCACGGCCGGCCGGCCAGACAACTTTCACCCCAAGTTACTTCCCAACATTCCTAAACACCCTTGATGCCGGTGAGGGGCTCTTGGTTCTGGCAACTGGAGCTCTCCTCCCCGTCCTTGGATTAAACTAGATTGCATCCCAAGCCCTAGACGTCGTACAAGCCCTACGGGTTTAGCGCTACCTCTAATACCCAACATCTGCCCACCCCCCACAGGTTCTCTGCGTCCAATAATTATAACCTCAAAAAAGGGTCAAGATCCATTCCCTCCATGATGGAGGAAATGGAGTTGCCCTCCCTTTTGTCAGATAAACCTGATTACCCATCCCCCAGGTTCTTATGATGCATGCATGCTCCCTATTAATACAGTCGGTGCACTATGCAATAAAATATTCTGATCAACTGATTTTTATATTATGCAGGCTATAATTGTAAGCAGGAAACGTAATAACCAAATAATTACTAACACATTCCAGCTTCCGCATAATACAATTTCTTCATGACGAATCAATACCTAAAATCGGTAACTTGTTTCTCCTTCCATGTCTGTGGTGTGACGGGTGTGGCTGACCACGACACCTGTACCTCAGGCAAAATTTCCCTTTGTTCCAACACTTTTAAACCATCAAGAGGTGGAGAAGGGAAGCATTCTACTTGTCATGGAAAATCTCTCCTGACGTGCGTCTTAAGTGACATTATAATAGGCTCAAGAGTTTCTGGGCATTTGACAAGAGGTATCCTTATTGTTTGTTGGTCCACGCAGTATATAGTATATATGAATGTATCCTTACTTAGGAAATACTTTAGAGGTCAAATGCCGTCTTGGAATAAGGAAGGACCTTTGGTGGGTGCATGTACTACTACTAACGCTCCGGAAATTCCAGCCCAACAAAACGGTGGTATTGATTTGTTCAGATTAACGTGGTTATATATAAAAAATGACTTATTCTTTGGCCTATGCAGCGTTGATGAATGGTGAAATTCGAGCGGGGGAAATATTAGCTGGTGAGAGCAAATACAGTCACAGGCATTTCCTAAGAGTCATTACTTTTCCCCTTTGGGAAACCTTGGGGAAGGGGGAGACTATTTTCTGGCAAACCTTGGGGAAGGGGGAGACTATTTTCTAAGCCCTTTCACTAAAATATCTTTAAATTACTATTCATAACTTATATTTAGTATAGTAAATTCTAAGGTTAGAGTGTAAAGGTAGACACTTGTCTGAAGACGCGCGGGTTTTATCAATGTTAGAAAACACAATCTCAATCTCTTAGTTGGGGAAGTTACTCATCGCTGGGTTTGCAGCAACACGTTCCTCTATGCTCTCTATTTGTTGTACACTAGCTATAAGCATAAGGAATATCAACTTAGTATAAACCGCATCTTTTGATCTTTAATACAATTCACTGCCCACGACGATGGGTGTGCCTACTTGCGCCAGACGAAATAATAGTGAAAATTTAACACAAAAATATTTTTAAAATTTTGAGGATAAAGTACATAACTTTATAAATCTTCCTACTACAGCACTTTCGGAGTAATCATACTTATAAAAAAATTAAGACATAAAAATTAAGGAGAAAAATAAATCATGAATGTTAGTACGTTGCTTAGATTAGTATACTAAATAATAACTACACTGACTGCTTAGTTTTAGAACGGAAAAATCCATAATGACCATGCAATGACTTAATTACCAATGTAATTCTCTATCTTTTTTTTGAAGATATACTAAAAAAAAGCCAGCAGTGTAGTCACTACTGTTCACTTACACGTTTAAGTACAGTCTATATCCCTCAATATGATGTAACAGAGTATCTTAAAGGTGATAAAAAGATACCCTTGAATTAAGAAAAATTGCTTAAATTTTCTTGCAGTATAGCATTGTACAACTTTTAAAATGCCCCACCAGTGTACTTTGTTAGGTCCTTTAGGAAACACGTCCAAAGCCTTTGTGTATAGATGCAATCTGATACGTTCACGGATAGGTAAAGGGTGAATTTGCACAATAGACAAGCAGCTCCGCTGGTAAAAATTAAACGGATACACTTTCCTACTGTGTTGGGCCAGGGGTTACTACAGCTCGGCTTATTGCTTAATGCCGTAATCCATTATAAAGCCTGACCACGCAATATAAGATCTGTTTAAAATATGATTCAGCTGCATAAAATAAGAGTAAAAAAAAAATGAGCTTTCCATTACTCAATAGTTAGGAAATTAATACTGTACAAACATTATTACAACTTCTTTGTATCACAACTGCGCCACAATCTAAATGAAGCCTTTCGAATGATGTCCATGGTTGTATAATAATCGTTAAAAAGTATAATAATGGCAGAACTTCACAATTTTCCATTTATAAACTAATAATGGTTAAGCGTTTGGTAAGACCAGCGTTAATGAAGCAAAAACTTTAGGTTTTAAAAATGAGCAGTGAACTTGTTATACGTGTGTAAATCAGCTCTGTTTCACTTGTACCAGGTTCCAGTGTTTTCAACATGGTAAGAAGTGTGCGTCTTGCTCTTAACAGACGGAGGATCTAGTCTCCACCGCTCCTTATGGTGAATGATCAATACAAGTTTACCACTTTACTTAAAACAAAACACAAAGTCCAGTTTTGCCTAACCCCTCACTCTGGCATCCGCAACATCCACATCCAGTGCCTAATTTCCTGCAGCTTCCGCCCACTAGCAAGCACTCGCCTAGCTAGCTGCCTACGTATACTAGCTGGAATATGCTGTTACATGAAAAGGACAGCAAACTAAAATGCTATTTGTGGCCTTGAATCATTTAACTTCAAAGTATACATTAATTCCGATAAGTCATTAAAACAATATATTTTTTTTAATTCTTTAATAAATAAGAATAAACGCGAAAGATCGGGTATATGTATGTACTGTAAAATTTCAGACATGCTTGTAAGAGAATATGAACTATCATCCTGTAAAAAATAACAATATAAATTAGTTTAGCTGCACAATGCAGTGCATCTAATGCAAATAAAAAAAATAGGCTAAACTTCTAACTGATTAACGGATTCTGCTACAACTGCAACACCTGTGTGTTACCTCAATCTGCTCGCCACCGCAAGTCCATCACACTGGCAGAATTCATAGATTTCATCAAAGCCTGGAGACTTGAGCCGCGCGGGCACAAGGAAGTGAGGAGGCTAGATTACTGGTCACTGACAGTTATTCACTTTTTTTTTATCTAAAATCTTCATCCCTTCATATTTTGAAGGCGAATTTGTGCACACGCAATGATGAAAAGTCTTGAGGTGATTGAGGAAAAGTGTATGTTAATAGATTCCACATATGCATAACTAATACAGGGTAGTCGTAGATTTAACGATGAACGGTAGCTGTTTTTTTTTTTACTTGGTTGAGGCCGGGGGGGGGGGGGGAGAGAACAGCAGCACCATAAACTGGACGCGTTGGGGCTACACCACCAGTTTCAACCGAGGATAACTTGTGTAGTCAGTTCCGTTAATTCCGACACCTCATCACCGCCCCCTCCCAAGGGCTTCATACCTAAACCCTTTTATCGGGGAGAACATGGAATCACGGCCAAGACCGGTACCTGAGGGAAAGGTGTGGCTGATGGGCGTGCCGTAAATACCCTCGCATCAACTCTCACATCATACGCCTTTCTCCGCCACGCCCACATCACACCATTTTTATTTCCATTACCACGGCTGGACACCGATAAACTGAAAACCACTGATTACTAAGTGACTGTCTCACATTTTAAGGCAAAACAACATAAAAAATATATTACTGTAGTAGGCTTGAGGTCTAACTCGCATCAAACAGTTCCCTCTCTCTCATTTGTCCTGTCCAACCTTAAGTAAGCCCAGACTATTTTTTTTATACCACACTGTCCTTGAACTGTTTGGGAGGCGAGAAAGTATTGTTTTTATTTATCTATTTAGTTAATAGAATCAGGTACACTCGCGGCGTGTGGCTACATTCTTATTTAAGAATTACACTGTGGGAACAAAATGCAGCTATGTTCTAAGGTACAGGAAGGGTTGTACGCAGTTTAATAATTCCAGCAGACTGGAGTTTTCTTATGAGTTCGTATTTTGCCCAGGATATTACTTTCAGAATTTTTTTTCCCTTGATGTGGCCATCAGTGGGCAAACACACAAGTACCTACTTACACTGCTACCTAAGCAGGAACAGCAAGAGCAAAAGGAAAACTCGCCCATACGTTTCGTTAACCTGAGTGTCGAACTGGGGACTTTTCGAGTGTGAGCGGAATGATCTCATTATTGAGATGTGAAGGAAGAGGAGCGCAGCTAGAGAGGATGAGAGATGGAAGGAGGGAAGAAGGTTGCCAGCAGTCAAGGTACTCAAAATAAGCGGATGAGCAGTGGTGGATAATTACACTATTGCAGCAGCCTAGACCGCACGTACCTCTACTTAAGAACACCTGACCAGCTGTGTGCATGCCTAGAATATTGCACATCAATTCTAAAAGAATTGGTGTGCCACGAGAGTTTACCACGCTTACTCTTAACCTTACCCTCCCATTTGGTAAGTTGATTAATGACGGCGAAATACTATACGTACATTAACGTTAATGTAGCCTAAATTAACGTATTTATTACTCGGTATTTTGGCAAAAAACTAACGGTCTAGGTCGTTCAGAAAAATACTCTTGTATTTTTTCCATGGGGAAGTGCTAAACTCACTGGAGCTACACAACATCTAGGGAAGGAGAGGCAATTATATTTGACTACAGAAAATGGAAGGTAGCTCTATTTTTTTATCAAAAGCCCCTCATTAGCATTAGAAAATTAACAGTGTAGAAATGAGGATGGGAAGCCCCTGCAGCACACGGTGCAACTTGTCCACTAATTAGATCGTTTAATTTCCTCCGAACTGTTCATCGTTCATTTCTGCCCGATCTAACTTGCTACCAAAACTTTTGATTTTTTCTCGAATACGATTAGTATAAGTTTACGTATAATTAAGCTACAAAACCAAAAAAAACGTGCGGCTTCTAACATCTTAATTGTTGGTGTCCTCACTACAACTAAAAAGTTGAGGAGGTTGCATGGTGGGAATAATCACCCAGTTTCACCTCCTGACCCCATTCTTTGAACCTTTAATTAACTGCCGCAGTCGATTCCAAGCCTTTTGAACCCTATCAGAATTTGAATACAACTATGAAAGTTCATTTTGGTAACGTGTTTATCTCAAGTTTACCGGACGGTGGACAGAGCCTCTATCAATCCTTGGGCTGAATAACAAAAAAAAAAAAAGGGGGGGGTGGGAGGAGTTAATGTTTCACACTACAGTACCTGTGTACTGTCGCACAAATGCTACAGCAAAGGTTTGCACTCGACATGTCTTGTCACGCTGCATGATTAAAAGAACCAAGGCTCTGAAGGGTAAGTCACAATAGCATGAATAAGAAAGTTCATAACCAACTCACTAGTTAGAGAAGCCTAAGGACATTTTCTTTATGACGAAATCGCGAAGGATTTTTTAAAAAATAATCATAATGAAATATTTTTTTTAGTTAAATTGACTGAACTACTGTGACTTGGAATCTACAGTAGTTTCACAATTTCCAAGAGTTAATCCAGTAATGCTTTCTAACGTAACATGTGATGTGACTGAGTCAACTAGAAGCAGCAACCTGTTTGACCAGGTTCCGTCAAACAAGGAAATACAGATATATAATCTTGAGGTCGGGAAGGAGCTTAAGAGAATCGTTTGTTGCTTCATTGAAAAAATATAACATTGTAGTTAAAACTTCCACATTTTTGGTCAGCAAACTATATGTAATTAGGGATCACAGAGTTATTGTTGACTGGGGAACTCTTAACAAATCGTAATGCCGAAGTGCTGAATATTTTCCACACTGTAGAAGTTGCCAAGCAGCATATATACTTTACGGGAAAATCAGATTAAAAAACTGGTCAAGAAGAGACCAAATATATATCGAGTACGAAAATACTGACAGGAGCGTCAGTCAAGTGACTCGTGGCTCTGTGGTACGGCCTAATCTCACACCCAAAGGATCCAGATTCGATATTAGGGATGTTGGGCACGTTTCCAGGTGCAAGGCTACATGTATTCTTATCCCCCCCAAGCAGGAAATAGATATATTACCTGAGTGTTAACTGCTGTGGGCGGCATCCTGGTAAAGAGGGCCAAAGGATTCAGAGATTGTAACATAGTCAATATCTTTGCCAAAGACAATGCATTCTCCGAAATCATAAAAAAAACTTAGTCAAAAAGTAGATTAAATCTAGGATACCTCTGCAGGTATGTATTTCTTACCATGTGGAGGCTGTGAGAAGTATTACGTAGTTAAGCCTTCCAGAGAAGTAAACACGGGGATCAGAGTACATAGATGTGCCTGCCAGAGGGATGGCACGAACAACGCCTGTACAATGCACCGTAAAACAAGCTTTAATTGGAAACTTTATTCAGACAACGTTTTCCTGCACAATAGACTTTTCAAATCAAGAGAGATTATTATAGGCTAATTAAATTAGTCTTGTGAGCAAATTGATCCAGTTGCTTAAAACTCTCGTCCGTTGGATTAGCGTGTGGAGGGGTCATTAACCCCGCTGGGAGGATGGCCTGACCATCCTACCTCCAGAATGCCACAAGACGCTGCTGGGAGCTATGCCGCCACTCCTTCCACACGCTCGCTTCCTCACCCACACGATCCAACACAATTATTAACAGAATGCAGTATTATCAGAATAAAGTACGCTTATTAAATGACAAGAAATATTAACGCTCTCCAAATGTGCGAGTTGTGCAACTTACTGAGTAATGTACTGTGAACTTATAGCACTGATGAACATAAGGCAGATGCCGAGACGTGCAGTAACGGGACTGTTAAACACTGCTGCTGCTACCACCCAACCGACGCCGCCTCATGACTACACTATTTGGTACAACCAGGTACCAGTTTTCCACCTACACACTAACGTAACGTAACTTTATTACTTGCTAATGGCAACGCAACTCTGTCCATTAGCAAACCAAGAGTGCGACCAATATGGTTCTAGGCTATCAGGTAATATAGATGATCCAGGTCTGTCCCTCAATTCTACTCCTAGATCCAAATATAATGAAGAAATAGTGCAGAGCCCACCTCACGTGGACTGCAAAGGTTATTCACCGCCACTAATACCTGCGCCACTCAGCCATTACACAAACACTATAAAATATCACCTTGTACCTTTCTAACTCAGGAAAACAAGCGCAAAGAGAATATGTTCTTGTTAATTAAATATAATTTATATGTTGGAAGCGTGCAAATGAAGGCTTGCTTATACATCAGTTCATATTGCGCGATCGTACGTGTTCCCACTGCGGCCACACTACGGACAATGACCTCAATGGCAGAGCAGTGTCTATATAAGCTTCCTCCACTACCTGGGCAGTACCTCCAGCACTACATATTAATCGCATATACTCGCACGCATCATAAATACATCATTTACAATTGAACTATTGGCAGAGATTTACGTCCAGTAAAGCAGTCCAACCTCAAGAAAATACGTAAAGGATATCAAAGCACTCTATAAATATCGAAAATGAAATTGGTAATTGGAATTCCTTATTTATAAAGAAATGAAAAACTCGGGACACTGGAATGCTTCTTAACCTCAAGCACATAAAAAACCATTTACGATTTTGCAACTTTTTTTTTTTTTGGCGAAAGATACCAAAATATTCAATAATTTCACTGGTGAAAGACACTGACAACTAAAATCTAGTATCAAGTCTTCTACTAAAAAAGGACTTGACGCTCAACAGTGACCAATTCCAACTGCTAGGATAAGTAAAGAGCATAAATCGAATAAAGCATAAACAAATGGACTTTTTTTTTGACAGAAGGACGGGAGTAGATAAAACACCTGATGTCAGTCGAGCTATTGTTAAAGAGAACACAATAAAATAAATTTAGCTAAGACCAAATGAATGACAGAATGGCTAGTGTTCTCGTCTAGAATACTGTTGTAGGCTTACAGCTGATTTTCCAAGCCTGGAGAGTTATCAGTTAGAAAATATATAGGGGAAGGGGTCATTTACTGTTCCTGTAAAATAAACATCTAAACTAGAGTATTGGGAACACCCCACAACGCACAATATGTACTCTTTGCAACGAAGACTTGAAATTTATCATATAATCTAAACATGGAAAACACTAAAGCTAGGTCTCTAATCTGCACACTATAACTTACTGACTTGAAAGTTATAGTTACAGGATAAATCCCCATGAAAAACAGGAGCTCCATTAACACCATTCAACAAGCGAGTATAAAGATACACCGATACAGATAAAAGTTATGAAGAGGAAGTTGAAAAAGTTCTTGGAAATTGTGCATCATCAGCCAGGATGTGATGACTACCTAGGTGACTTAAGAAATCGTAATGACACGATTGCAAATAAACCATACCCCCGGCCGGGATTGAACCCGCGGTCATAGAGTCTCAAAACTCCAGCCCGTCGCGTTAGCCACTAGACCAGCTAGCCACAATAAGATTCATCCAACTAGGTATATTTCTACACCATAGGAAAGTTAGCACAGGCACCTCTGTGACCACAAATGCAAGTTTTTACAGACGAATCTCCAGCTAGCGTGGCCGTCACGGCCACGCTAGCTGGAGATTCGTCTGTAAAAACTTGCATTTGTGGTCACAGAGGTGCCTGTGCTAACTTTCTATGGTGTAGAAATATACCTAGTTGGATGAATCTTATTGTGGCTAGCTGGTCTAGTGGCTAACGCGACGGGCTGGAGTTTCGAGACTCTATGACCGCGGGTTCAATCCCGGCCGGGGGTATGGTTTGACTACCTAGGTCTTGGACAGTAACAACCTAGTCTCAGGCCCAGCTGCGAAGGGATAAATCTCGAAACTGGTCACAGGTAACTATGGCGCCTCCATCCCAACGAGCAAATCCATCCAGGGGCCCGCTAAGTACCGTTGTCAGACCAGACCGCCACGGCAGACAATTCCAACTATCTAGGGCTGACACCACTGTCAGGCCAGACTGCCACATAGAGCAGACCTATTTAGGTTGGCACAACTGTCAGTCAAGATCGCCAAGACGAACAAGACCTATCTTTTCAAAGGCCCGCCAGGTGCCGTTGCTTGACCCAGCCTCTCCAGAAACGAACAGGAAATGCTATTTTGGCTTTACTTCAGGAAATCCTTATTACGAAAACATTAGGATATACTTAGATATTCTTCAGCTGCCTGGACGATTAGTTACCTAATCTGAAGTGGAGAAGATGGGATGGTTACTGGTAGATAAGATAATACAGTGCGTCACTCAAAGCCTCACTTATACACCTGGTCTAACTCATGTACTCTACACTAGTATATCAAGGACACGTAGACAGCAGTGTGGGTCACACTGAGCGTGTAGGTGTACTGGCTTTTTCATAATCTACACAAGATGACTAACTTCTCGCTAGTATTCTAGTACGTAAACATGAACTGCACACCGCATCCACAGATCGAAAATGACGCCTTCATACCTGCTTTTCTTTCAAGTATAAAAATAATTATTTTTACAGCTGGTAACACAGCGTGTTGCGATTCACATGCGCTGCTGACAAATTCAGGAAATATTTAGTGAGGTAATCCAGCATACAGAGGGGAATGTGATAAGCTCCTCGTAGCTTATCACACACACACACACCTAACTTTCTCACGCACAACTCCGTTTCTGCCCTCGATCCAATCATGACTGACCTACCTGAAAAGACAATTACGGTATATATAACCGTTTGCGGACGCTGGCTTATAAGACTACAAGACTCGTCTTCATCTCCTCGGTGACAAGTTCTGCATCACCGCCCAGGTTAATGGCCCTGGTCAGGTAGGCTGTTGATGCACACAATCAGACTTGGGCATCACATCCCTGCTGATGAAAAACAGCTTATAGATGAGAAACTTGTCAGCTGTGTACCAAATGGAACACCTTGGTCATGAGTAATGGTGCTGGCTGTTCTCCAATTTGGGGCTCCAGTTCCACACGGATTACCCATCATGCATGCCGGCGCGCACGAAATCGTGGAGAAACTATAATATTCATTCTTATCGGTTATGGTTAGGATAAAATAAGTTAGGTTATGATGAGGTAGATTAGGCCTGGCTAGGTTAACGTATATTAGCCTAACTCACGAAATCGTAATGACATGATTGCAAACAAACCATACCCCGGCTGGGATTGAACCCGCGGTCAGAGAGTCTCAAAACTCCAGACCGTCGCGTTAGCCACTAGACCAGCTAGCCACAATAAGATTCGTCCAACTAGGTATATTTCTACACCATAGGAAGGTTAGCACAGGCACCACTGTGACCACAAATGCAAGTTTTTTACAGACGAATCTCCAGTTAGCGTGGCGTGACGAACTCTAGCTCAAGTCCCTTCACTGCCGTCAACATGACTCACGAAATCGTAATGACACGATTGCAAACAAACCATGTGGCTAGCTGGTCTAGTGGCTAACGCGACGGTCTGGAGTTTTGAGACTCTCTGACCGCGGGTTCAATCCCAGCCGGGGTATGGTTTATATTAGCCTACATTTCCGTACAATTACCCGACAGGAATGAATTAAAATGAAAAGCAGGGTTGCATATGCAATAAATTTGGCTTATGATATAAATGGTTTAGAAAAAACCCCCAAATTGGGGATTTTTTTTA
>NW_026480035.1:0-14655 GCF_026875155.1 Cherax quadricarinatus | reverse complement strand
GGCCCGGTCTTTCTGGTCAAGTAACCCTATCAGGTACCCCCCTTAAAACATTTAGAGGCGAAAACAAACATTTATCCATACACATCAATGTCTATCAACAACACTTCAGTTAATTTGTCACAGTACAAGTCTAGATAACGTGTAATTACTACAGAAAATTGGAGAGGAATCTCCCATACTCACCCATTAGGGGGAAAACACAGCTGTTCTGATGTAAAAAAAGGCGTGTTGAGTGTTGCCATCTATGGTTAGGTTTATTTTTTTTTATTTTATTTATTTCATTATTTATTTTTGTTTTGATTAATTTTTAAAAATCAATTTTACTCTCCAAACACTTGAACTTTTTAGGTAGGGACCCCTTTGCACTTGCCCATGTGTGCAGTCTTGGATGAGCCCCTGAACCCCTTGGACCGGGGCCCCCAAATGCGCGGGCCCTAGGCAATTGCCTATGCGGTAACCCGGCCCTGTGTTAAAAGGTTCCCACCATTATTAAAACCGATTCTTTATCATCCATAAATGCTCTTATCTCCTTGACTAACAATTGTGGAAAAGCTTGTATCAGAAGCCAGACCCAGGTATGGTAGGACTGTAGACAGTGAAGTTAGACTACACCTATTGATTCCATCTCACATTGGTCTTCAGAAAATATGTTAGAACTAAATATATGTACTGATTGCATTATACTGCCTTCAGAGAGGGAATATTCTACAATCTTGGGCTGTAATTTAGCAATTTGAGAACAATAATACGAAAAGAACTTCAATTAAGTTTCATTGACTTGAGACTGAAGGAATCAGTGCACCTATCATCACTATCATGCAGGAGGAGCCACATGTCTATGGTACATCCAACGTAATAAGCAGACTTCTGGATGTGTAAATTAAGACACATGTGCAACATCTGGATTCTTTAGTGTAGACGTTTCGCCATCCAGTGGCTTTATAAATAGAGGTTCTATGACATAATTAGAAACAGTAGAATATATACAGAAAATGACGTAATCAGTCCCTCAGCCTTAAAGTTAGTGTTCACAGCATCGTGGTGGTGAAGAATCTGGAGCAAAGGCAAGGAGACTGGCGGTTATATAGGCGTCAGTGGATAGGGACATGTATCAGACGAGGGCATAGTCACTGGTAGGCGGGCTTCCCCAGTGTAAAGTAGTCCTCCCCAAAGGGATGGGTTAGTTGTAGCAGCCGTGAAGAGGTCTTGTAGATGTCCTCTGAACCAAGATTCCATGATGTTGCAGTGTCTGACAAGTTGTGTAAGACTCCTGATGTCACTGCCCCCATGCTCCAGGTGATAAGATAAGATTTCGTTCGGATTTTTAACCCCGGAGGGTTAGCCACCCAGGATAACCCAAGAAAGTCAGTGCGTCATCGAGGACTGTCTAACTTATTTCCATTGGGTCCTTAAATTTGTCCCCAGTTTCGACCCCCCAGTCGACTAACACCGGTACCATTTGCGCTAGGTGAACAGGACAACAGTGTAAGGAAAACGGTCGAATGTTTCACCCGGGAATCGAAACCCGGCCCTCCGTGTGTGAAGCGGGGCTTAGCCACCAGGCCCCGGGCCATCTACCAGTTCTCTTGGGGGGTTAATCACCACCAGATGATGTAGACCAACTAAAGTAACTTGTTAGCTGGATAATGTCACACTTTCGTCTTGGTGCTGGAATGTAATAAACTATGAATTCGGAGACAACACGTAAATATCAGAAAGTTGTCAAAGTATTTTATCCACGGTAGCTATCAGCACCATCTGGAAAAATACCAGACATTCCCACTTAAAAAAATAACCCTTATTTTTTCAAGATACCTTCCTAAATATAAAGTAATATTTTGTGACCTAATTCATATCTACATAAATAAATCATTACGATTGTAACCAGATATAAGCCTATAAATAGTTCATTACTACTGTAACTCGTTTAGCTATTAAGGCTTTGCAGTCCAGTCCCTGGACCCATTATGTACCTGTGTAATGTTTTGACTTCTGTCCACACCACGGGTATGGGGTGTATAATAAGAATATTAAACTAAAACAAACACTATGATGTTCTATGGAAAACAAGTAAATTACAAGAGATTTTTTTAAGACGATTTGAATTTAAATTTGAATATTGATCAGAGAGATAAATTCACTGAGTTAGCCAAGGTAGCAAGGTAACAATAACAATAACAAGTTTATTTTAATGATACATGGTGATGATGGCCTGGTGGTAAAAGCTCGCGCTTCACACAGCAAGGGTCTGGGTTCGATTTCCAGCCAGGGTAGAAACATTGGGCGTGTTTCTTTCACTTGTTGTCTATGCTCACCCATTAGTAAAATGGGTACCTGGGTGTTAATCGACTGGTGTGGGTCGCATCCTGGGACACTGACTTAATTTGCCCGAAATGCTCAGCATAACAAATGGCTTCTTATGCAGTAGTATGTCACTGATGTCAGCTAGGACTGTATACCTCGTACATGTACTTGTAGTAAATAAAGATATTATTTATATTATTATTATTATTATTATACATGTTTGTACAAAGGAGCATAGCAATTTGGTGAACATGCCAAAAGTCCCTTTATATGCAGAGCATTTCGGGCAAACTTAAGATTAATAAGGCAACAGTAGTGCAGAAATTTTACATATGGTCATTAGGTGAGTTACAATGAATACAGTAAAACTGAATATTCAACTAGTTCACGGTATATGGGTTTAGTAAATTCAGTAGAGAATAATTACAGTTTTGATATAGTTTATAAAAAATACAATATTACAATTTAGCACAATTTAAAACAATGAAGTTGAAAGAATTTTAAGTTTGAATTAATTAAGGATTAAATAGTTGAGCAATCATCAAGCACAATATACAATAATGAAATTTAAACAATTTTAAGTCTCCTTACCAACCTCAACAGAATACATGACCATAACACAAGACACAGATCACTCTCTGATGTTCCTCGTGTCCATCTCACATTATGCAAAAACTCAATGCACATAAAAGGCTCAAAAATCTGGAATTCATTACTGTGAACATAAAAGAAACTCTTTATAAATTCAAGTCTCTTCTTAAAAACCACTTACTCACCCACAACTAAATAAATACTGCATAACTGTATCTCATAAATTATAACCTGTGACCCTATCAAACTTTTTTTTTTTTTTTTTTATTACATTACTTAATAGAATACTCCATTCTCTTGGATGCACAGTAACTCATCAAATGACCATGTGATCTGTCTTTGAAATACTCATTTGTGCTTAATTTTTATTTGTTTACTGTAATTTTTATCACTGAATATATCATTGCTTAGTTAATCTTAAGTTAATTTTAAGCCTTCCCATTATGCTCTGCATACAAGGGGCTTTTGGCATGTTACACTTAACCACTGTATTTCTTTGTACATGTATGTATCATGTCCGAATTAATAATAAATAAATAAATAAATAAATAAATTATTTAGGAGTTTTTTTTGAGTGACTGGTAAGTATTAAGTAAAGTGTTTGTCTGGTTAATTTTGGGCGATGAGGTGATTTCTAAGTATGGCCTTAAATTGATATGCAGGCAGCAGGGGCCCTTTAGCGTGTTCTGGCAATGAATTCCAGATCTTCGGGCCCTTTATGTGCATAGCATTGTTGTTCCGGGAGAGATGGACACGAGGGATATGATGGTAAATGTGAATGCTGCTTGTATGTATATAACGAGTCACACTAATTATCATGATAAATGATAATAAAGTTATTATAAAACGGACTGCATCCCTGTTCTTTTGTTCTTGTGTTCAATCCCGGCCGGGGTATGGTTAATTTTCCCATATTTGAATAATAAAACTGAAACGCGGTTCTGAAATTGGAGACTTTCTGTGTGGAACATCAAATGTTGAGAAAACAGCTACTGTGTAATAGTTTATAATGCGAGTATAAAGATAAAAAATAAGGTGATAATCTACACCTAAACTGTACCACGTAAAAAAATAACATTTCCATAGTTGAATCCTACATTCAACACAAAGGCCTGCTCTAGAAATTTCCAAATGAGAAACTTATTTTCCGTCCTGTGTATTTTGATATTTATCATCTCTATGATATACTTTCAGAATATGTGCAGGAGCATATAAAACAACGGAGTGGTCTAGTATTTTAAAACTATTTTAGAACAATCAAAGATGGTCTTCACTTGTTCCTCCTTTTACACATTCTGGATCAATATAATTTTGAATGAACGTTCATTGAACTCCAATTATGGAGACATATGATGGTCTCTCTCTATAGAAAGCATTTTAGAATGATATAACTTTTGGAAATCTTGGGCATGTTTTCTATTAATTAGAATATTCTTTAAATAGTGGTGTATTATACGTTATAGATGAGAAAAAGGCAATGTAGCGGTTTTGGGCGAGGTTGTAGAGGCCGGGATGGTAACACTGGCGGCTCCAGGGAAGCTTGGGGAAGAAAATGGCCGAACTGCCTATGTGATGGAGCCAAGCGTCTTAGTCCTAGAAGGTGAGTTTTAACCCTTTTATGGATGCATAAGTTCCCTCCTGGTCTATTACACATTGCAGGATGCATCATGTGGTTCTCTGGGTGTGCAGGATGACGCGGAAGCTTGTTATTCTGGAGAGAATTGTGTTATGAATGTGAGGCTTTGAGGCGTCCGCGGCGCTGGATGCCGCCCTCCTGATAACCTCCAGCTTTTTTTCAGTCATGATTTCGCTAATTATTACTTTCGTTGCAGGAGAATATTTGTTATGTACCGGTTTCATATAGTTGATGGGTGATTTAATGATACGTGATATAATAATCTTCCCACTAAACGCAAGGCTCACCGCCTCCCCATTCTTGTATAAAAGTAAGTAATAAGCATTATTTGAGTTAAGTATACAAAAGCATTTACAGACTATTTTGTAATGTAAGCACAAAAGACATTTAAAACCGTTGTTTGTAGGTAAATTATAAATTATTAGTCATACAAGCCATTGGAGATGTCACATTGTTTGAATTGATCGGATTCTTGTTTCATATCTACATAATGTAGTATATACAGTTATTGTAAAAGTTTCAAAATTGTTTTGAGTCAAAAATATGCAATTAAATTTTTATTTTTAATTTCAAACTTAAGCATGCACACAAAGTAGTATTATACCTTGGGTGGACTTCCATTATGGAAATTCATCAGTATTCAATGGGTTATGTAAAAAAGGCAGTTAAATAGCCATAATTGAATGTTGTTTAGCTGAACTCGGGTATGTAAAGTAAAAGGACACAAGTACAACTAATGTGACATTTTATTGTGGCAACGTTTCGCTCTCCAGTAGCTTTATCAAGCCATTACAAACAATACATGGACACAGAGGGTATATAAAGGCTCAGAGTGAGGTGCAATACTAGTGAGGTACCATTTTGATGTTCACAGTGGTGGTAGTTAGTAGTAGTAGTTAGTAGTGACAAAAGTAATACAATATGGTAGAGCAATTAATTCGTACATGAGAAAAAGGATATAAAAGCTATTACTTGGGTAACATAAAAATAGGTTGGACACACATAGACTGGAAAGAGGCAGCTTGTTTCAGTGTTCACTCCTTGTAATGTGCTTGTGTAGTATAACAGGAGAGACTATGTGATGGCAGGGTTTACTGTTTTCAGGAGGCTTCTTGCTAAGACTTTGGAGATGGTGAAACTGCCGTTGTTTTGTTTAATTGTATTTGAAACGGCGATCAGTGCTGATTCGAGGCACTTGTGTCTGCGGAAATTAGTTTCTTTGATCACTAATTGGGCGTCTCTGAATTTCATGAGGTGATTGGTGGAATTTCGGTGTTGTACACAGGTGTTGTTCAAGTTATCGTTCCTACATGCGTAACTTGAACAACGCCTGTGTACAACACCGAAATTCCACCAATCATCTCGTGAAATTCAGAGACGCCCAATTAGTGATCAAAGAAACTAATTTCCGCAGACGCAAGTGCCTCGAATCAGCACTGATCGCTGTTTTGAATACAATTAAACAAAACAACGGCAGTTTCACCATCTCCGAAGTCTTAGCAAGAAGCCTCCTGAAAACAGTAAACCCTGCCATCACATAGTCTCTCCTGTTATACTACACAAGCACATTACAAGGAGTGAACACTGAAACAAGCTGCCTCTTTCCAGTCTATATGTGTCCAGCCTATTTTTATGTTACCCAAGTAATAGCTTTTATATCCTTTTTCTCATGTACGAATTAATTGCTCTACCATATTGTATTACTTTTGTCACTACTACTACTACTACTACCACCACTGTGAACATGAAAATGGTTACCTCACTAGTATTGCACCTCACTCTGAGCCTTTATATACCCTCTGTATCCATGTATTGTTTGTAATGGCTTGATAAAGCTACTGGAGAGCGAAACGTTGCCACAATAAAATGTCACATTAGTTGCACTTGTGTCCTTTTACTTTACATATTGTCGGTAATTCTACCAACTTTATTACAATGAACTTGGGTAGGTTAGGTTGGGTTACATTAGGTTATGCTCAGAATAGTTTCATCAAAATTATTTTTTATGTATGCATTCTTTATTAAAAAGTTTTATAACATTTTAAACTGTTTTATCTTAAAGCCTGCTAAGTATTAGCACATATTTGGGCCTTTGGGGTGTATTTTTTTTTTTTAACCTCAAAATGACCTAACCAAGAATTGCCCTCAAAATCAAGCACACTTCAGATTGTTGCTGAATTACGGTATTAAATAAGAACATACAAAAGAAGGAGCATTGCATCAGGCATACTGGTCCATGCTAGGCAGTTCCAAGTCACCCACTGGCCTAAGTTAGTCAGGTCCAAGTCACATTCACTTAAGAAGGAAGGAGCACTGCATCAGACCTACTGGCCCAAGCTAGTCAGGTCCAACTCGCATCCATCTACACTCACTCGTGTATTTGTCTTATCTATAGTAACAAATTAAACACACTTCAGGGCATGGCACACATTAGAGAACACAAGCTTGCAACCAATCACATAGATCTACACATGACAAATATACGTGTCAAAGAACACTTTAATCCTTGGACTGTCACAAGCCCATTTCTGAAACTCATTCTATGTCACAAAATTTTTGAGAAAAGAAATTTTTTCTTATGAAATGATAGAGAATCTTTTCCCGATGCTAATGACACAAAAGTACGAAATTTGGTCCAAAACTTATGGAATTGTGCTCTCGCAGAGTTAGCGACCTCGGTGACATTTACACATCGGTGATTTCGCCTGCTTTGAGCCCTACTTTGAGCCCATTATTCCAGTCCACCATACTCATAGCTGTTTCTTTTGAACTCCATTTTTTCTGTCGATTGAGTACAAGAAACCGCCCATTTACCGATTTCAACTACCCAATAAAGTGGTCAGAAATTGGCAATATGGCCAATTTCATGCAAATTAAAAAATGTCAATTTAAAAATAGGGTCCAGAATGAACAATGCAGACATTCCTGGCACTAAAATAGCATTTTCTCTGTTCATCAATCACGTCTCCAGGCCCCTGTTATAATCCTCTTGCTTTCTATTTTGAATTTTTATTCACACAAAAAATAGAAGATTTACTGTTATGCATACTACTGCAATATTGTAATATTTGTATAAATAACGTCAACCCATTCGTGACTGCATATTAGAATGGCTAGTTGGACATTTACTGGACAATGACGTCATTTGTTTACTCTTGAACATTGGCAAAAATCAAACATTTCTGCCACTTTGAGCTCCATTTCAAGATCCATTCCATAGTAAAATAATCAAAATCACTTCTATTTCTATAATATGTTTTTCCATTCTATCAAATGAGACCAAGAAAACAAGAATACAACCGTAAATACTATACGAAAATACACCTCAGAGTCGCTGTTTTAATCCAAAAACACGGTCAGTTTTTTACTCATGCACTGCGTGCTGCAGGATTTTTTTTTATACTGCACACTAACCACAGACTCATTCTCTCGCATTGAGCCTACCAGCTTCCTCCTGCTTGATTTGAAGCCCTAGAATTTTTGAGTATACAGTGGACCCCCCGGTTATCGGCCGTAATCCGTTCCAGGTCAGCCGATTTGACCGAAAACCGAATTAATATTTCCCGTAAGAACTAATGGAAATACAGTTAATCCCTTCCAGACAAAAATATTCACAAAAAAAAAAAAATTTTAACAATTATGCAAGTACAGTGGAACCTTGACTTACGAGTTTAATCCGTTCCAGGAGCTAGCTCGTAACTCAATTTACTCGTGTCAAATTAATTTTACTCATTTAACCCTTTGACTGTTTTGGTCATATACGTCTTTCGAAGTACCGTGTTTGACATATGTATACTCATAAATTCTAGCGGCTTTAAATCAAGCAGGAGAAAGCTGGTAGGCCCACATGTGAGAGAATGGGTCTGTGTTGTCAATGTACACCATATAAAAAAAATCCTGGAGCATGCAGTGCATAATGAAAAAAAACAAACTGACCGTTTTTTTTTTTAAATTAAAATGCCGACTTTGTGGTCTATTTTCGTACTGTATTTATGGTTGTATTCTCGTTTTCTTGGTTTCACTTCATAGAATGGTAAACATATTATAGAAATAGAAGTGATTTTGGTTGGTTTTACTATAAAAAGAACCTGGAAATGGAGCTCAAAGTAGGGGAAATGTTTGATTTTTGCCGATGTTCAAAAGTAAACAAATGATGTCATGTCCAATAATGTCCAACTAGCCATTCTAATATGCAGTCATGAATGGGTTGACATTATTTGTACAACTACAGTGGTCCCTCGTTGTTCGTAATTAATCCGTTCCTGGAGCCGTTATTATAAACGAAATTTACGATTTACGAATCAATTTTCCCCATAAAAATAATGTAAATACAATTAATCCGTTCCTGACCCCAGAAGTATTAAAACAAAAAAATTTTTAACATGAAATATGCATGTAGTACATAAACAATAAAATGGGAAATGATGAATGAAACATTAACAGCATAACACTTACCTTTATGGAGATTCTTCTTAGTGTATGGGGGACTGGAGGAGGAGAGAGAGTGGATTGTTTATAGTTTGGAAGGGAATCCCTTCCATCAACCCCTCAGGTACCATTTGCTTTTCGGGGGTTGCTTCTCTTCTCTATTTCTTAATGCCCTAGGCCCACCTTGAGAGTCACTGGAGTCCTGTCTCACAAATAACAGGGGAAAGAGCTCTGTTTCTGGCGTCTTTTTAACACTTCCCTAAAATGGCTCAAGACTTTGTCACTGTACATGTTCCCAAAACCGGGCTTGCAACAACCTTGTTAGGTGATGTTTCTCCAAAAAGCTTTCCATCTTACCCCACATAGTAAAAATCTCTTTATTTCTGAAGAAGGCCCCTTTCTTCCATCTCTCTTCCTCCTCCTCTGCAGCAAGATTCTGAGCTGCGATGTGTTGCTCTTCCTGCTGAAGCTCTTGCAGCTCCTCATGGTGAGCTCTTCATTGTGGTCTTCCCACCAATTTTTCCCACATCCTCCAAACCACATCCAACCCCATGGAACTCCCCAGTGCCACAATTGATTTTACAAGACATAGGCTCATTAGGGTCAGTCCCAAATTCTTCAAAATCCCTCTTGTCGACACAATCTGGCCACAATTTTCTCCAGGCAAGTTCAAAGTCCTGGTAGTCACTCCCTCCCAAGCCATACCTATAAGGTTAATGCAGTGGAGGATGCTGAAGTGTTCTCTCCAAAATTCCCTTAGGGTCAAGTGAGTGTCTGTGGTCACAGTCAAACACCTGGAAACATTGCTTTGGTGTAGAGTTTTTTAAAGTTTGCAATAACCTGCTGGTCCATGGGTTGGAGAGAGGTGGTATTCGGGGGCAAGAACTTTACTGTGATGAACCCAAACTCCTCGAAAATTGGGTCATCCAAGTTTGGAGGATGACAGGTGCTTGTCCATTACTAGCAGGCACTTGAGATCCAATTTCTTTTCCAGGAGATAATCCACACTAGGGCCAAAACACTTCTTTGGGAACCACTCGACGAAAATTTCCCTCGTGACCCATGCCTTACTATTAGATTTCCAAAAAAACACACATTTACTCTTCATAACATTTTTTTTTCCTGAACACACGGATTTTCAGAAGGGTACACTAGTAATGGCTTCACTTTGAAATCCCCACTAGCTTTAGCACAGAACATTAGCGTCAGCCTGTCTTTCATAGGCTTGTGCCCTGGCATTGCCTTTTCCTCTTGTGTAATGAAGGTCCTCTTTGGCATTTTCTTCCAAAAGAGGCCTGTTTCGTCACAATTGAACACTTGTTCGGGTTTCAGTCCTTCAGCCTCTATGTACTCCTGGAATTCATGCACATATTTTTCAGCCGCCTTGTGGTCCGAACTGGCAGCCTCACCATGCCTTACCACACTGTGTATGCCAGTACGGTTCTTAAAACTCTCAAACCAGCCTTTGCTGGCCTTAAATTCACTCACTTCACCACTATTTGCAGGCAGTTTCTTTAACCAAATCTTCATGCAAACTGCCTAGCCTTTCACAAATAAACGAAGTCATAAGAGTATCCCTGCTAATTGTTTCTCTTTTTATCCACACCAATAATAACTTCTCAACCTCTTCCAGTACTGGTG
Source organism: Cherax quadricarinatus (assembly GCF_026875155.1). Taxonomy (NCBI): domain Eukaryota; kingdom Metazoa; phylum Arthropoda; class Malacostraca; order Decapoda; family Parastacidae; genus Cherax; species Cherax quadricarinatus. The sequence continues at coordinate 4,055 of NW_026480035.1, read as the reverse complement.
ATCTCATTTTTGTCAGCATAGTTACTCCCTTTGCAACAACAGCATCTTTATTTATTTTTCTTGGCCACTATGGAACATAAGGTTGTGTAGGGTTTCATATCCTGGACGTTCGGCCACACTTGTACCACTTTCATATTGTTCAATGATGGTTTTCTTAAATTCAATCGTATTTCTCCCCTTCTTTACCACGGGCTTGCACTAGGAGCTTTCTTTGGAGCCATGGTAGCTTATTTAGTACTTGCAAGCACTAAAATAAATGGAATATTATAAAAATATTTCGCTGGAGCACGTGAGGGGACCTTCGCTCACTGGTAAACAATGCCAGACTGGCTGCCGCCCTGGCTCACGCCGTGGTACACTCCCGGACGAACTACGACTCGCGAGTCAACCTATGAAAAGCGAGTCCATGTTTTATACGAAATACTCTATGATTGGCGAATTTAACGATTGTCGGGAACTACGAAAAGCGAGGGACCACTGTATTACAATATTTCAGTAATCTGCATAACAGTAAATCTTCTATTTTTTGTTTGAATAAAAATTCAAAATAAAAAAGCAAGAGTAATATCAGAGGGGCCTGGAGACGTGACTGATGAACAAAGAAATGTTATTTTAGAGCCAGGAATGTCTGGATTGTTCATTCTGGACCTATTTTGAAATTGTCCATATTTTTTTTTTGTGAAATTGGCCAAATTGCAAATTTCTGACCACGTTATTGGGTAGTTGAAATCGGTAAATGGGCAGTTTCTTGTACTCAATTGATAGAAAAAGTGGAGTTCTAAGAAAAAGCTATGAGTTTGGTCGACTGGAACAATGGAATTGACTGAAAATAGGGCCAAAGTCGGCAAAATCGCCGATTTGTAAAGCCAAATTGAAAAGCCATTAATCCGTATCTGAACTCTGGAGAGCCAAGAAGAAAATAAGCGAATATGACGCTATTATCAACTATACTTTTATTTGTCTTATCAAAATTCATCTAATATGACATAATAACAATATAACTAACACAGAAACATGATATATACTCTAGAATTAATAAAATAGGCCATAATACAGTGGCAGAGGCAGCAGCGAATAGTCCGCCATTTCTGTGTGTATATACTGAGAGTATCTTCCCGTGCTCTACGTAAGAGAAAACTATTTTTGAGGCTAACTGCAATAGATCACTATTTTCTAAGGGAAAAAACTGAAAAAAAGTACAGTAAGGCCCTGCTTTACGGCGTTTCGCCTTACAGCAATGCCAAATTATGACCAAAATTTGCTATAACGGCAAGCGTCTTTAAATAACGAGGCCCCCCCCCCAAACCCGGGTTTTTTACATTTTCTGTGGAAACCCCATCTATTATGTCGGAAACTTTCCAAAATTTCAAGTGTTTTTAAAATTACTGCATATTTTATATGTGCTCTGATAATTATACTTACGTGTACCTGTACCTAATTTTACTTTTCACACTGTGCTGGGTGCAGGGACACGTTAAAATCTCTAAGTCTCCTCTACCGTGGGCGCCAATACTACGTAATAATAATCACTCTTGGGCACAATAAATGTCGTATTTTACATCAATATAGGCATTTCATTAATCCATCTATGATATTTTTTCCTCAAAATTATATATGAAACCCATTAAATAGCATATAAATATGATACACTCACAACCAAAAATTGATGTAAATATGCGATTTGTTTACAAAGCAGCTGTGTAGGTAGTCGGGAAAAATTACGTTTTTTCTTAATCAAAAACTGGGGGATTTAAAGTAGAAAAATATTCTTTTCGTATGCCTTTACTCTATAGCAATTCACGACCCTTGTGGGTTTAGTGCTTTTTATAATAATAATAATAATAATAATAATAATAATAATGATATTATTATTCTTATTATTATTATTATTTTCATTCACACTAAAAATGGTGTGTTGCTGTTTGGGTTTTTTCTGAACTAACTTGTACAACTTGTACACAATGTAAGAGTATTTGTTTGAGGTAATTATTTATAATAAAAAAATATTGAGGTAAATGTTTTACAAACTCTAAAAAACCTATGTGAAAAGAACTAAAAGTAGACACACATTAATACTCGTTTATTTCGCCTGACCAAGTGATCGCCCACTACCTGTTCAGTTTGTGTTCTTACATTGTCTCAACTCTGTATCTCGTTCTCTCTCTTGTTTACTCTTTCGTTAACTAGTTGGGTCTCATTGACGATGGCGTCTAAGGTTAACTGTGATAAGAGAAATTGTAAGCCTCTTACTTTAAGTGCCAAGTTAGAGGATGATGGTGTGCCATTCTGATTTTATTCAATAAACACCCTGCCACTCTCCTCTCACATATTAATATTTTAAGGCAAGCAATAAGTGTTACTCTGTGTGTATCTTACCTTTTATTGTGTTTTTATTGCTTATTTCTATTGCTAACCTAATATAAGTTAGTGTAAACTTGTTGTCTGGCATTTATTGCATATTTTATGTGCTCTGATAATAATACTTGTGGAGCTGAGTGGTAGCCGGGTGGAGGGACAACATTACGTTTTCTCTGCTCAGCCATCAGAGAAAACGTGTATGAATCTGTGTTTGGCTCAGCCACTCCCTCACTCCGCTTTTGTTTACAATTTTCGGCATGAATTATTCATTACTTCTACCTTCGTTTATGATGGCATCTAAAGGTAGTTGGTAGAAATGATTAAATTAAGTGAACACGGTATGTCGATGTTAATAATATGGCTCTGGGCTACAGTGTAGCCAAAGCGGGCTACACCTACCAGCTACCTACACTGACTTCCTACAAATAAATACTACTTACCTCTCTTCCTATATTAAGACCACATATTTTAAGGTAAATAACGAGTGTACTGTATATGCATTTTACCCCTCTGGGATGTTTTAAATATCGTATATTAAGTATGAGATGGGGAGCCAGGGCTACCTACACCTGGGCTACCTGCACCTGACTTCCTACAAATAAGTACTACTCACCTCTCTCCCTACATTAAGGTTACAAATACTTTAAGATAAGTAATAAATGTACTGTGAATGTATTTTACTTCGTGTGTTTTTAATGCCTAGTTCTATTAACCCTTTGAGGGTTTTCGTCGTACTAGTACGTCTTACGCGTAGGGGTTTTTGACGTACTAGTACTCATAAATTCTAGCGACCTCAAATCTAGTGGGAGAAAGCTGGTAGGCCTTCATATGAAAAAATGGGTCTATGTGGTCAGTGTGCACAGTCTAAAAAAAATCCTGCAGCACACGGTGCATAATGAGAAAAAAAAAACTTTTTCCATTTTTTTTTTAATAAATCAGCGACTTTGCAGTGTATTTTCGTATAGTATTTATTGTTGTATTCTAGTTTTCTTGGTCTCATTTTATAGAATGGAAGACATATTACTGAAATTGAGATGATTTTGACTGGTTTTACAATGAAAGGTGCCTTGAAATTGAGCTCAAAGTAGCAGAAATGTTCGATTTTTACCAAACTTCAAAAGTAAACAAATCGTGCCAAGCGTGCAATACACGTCAACTGGTGAGTCTAATATTCTTTCACAAGTGCACCAATAATATTTATACCATTTTTTACACTAATGCAGTAGTCTGCATAACAGTAAATCTTATATTTTTGTGAGAATAAAAATTCAAAGTGGAAAGCAAAAGAATATAAGAGGGGCCTTGAGACGTGACTAATGACTAGAGGAAATGTCATTTTAGTGCCAGGAATGTCTTTCTTGTTTATTCTGGACCCTATTCGGAAATTGGCATCTTTTGAAATTTGTGTGAAATTGGCAAAATTGCTAAATTCTGACCACTGTACTGGATAGTTGAATTTATAAATGGGTGGTTTCTTGCACCATTCGATAGAAAAAATGGAGTTCTAGCGAAATATTCATGTTTTTGTCGACTAGTACAGTGAAATTGGCCGAAAATGGAGCTCAAAGTGGGCAAAATCGCCGATCCGTAAACATCGCCAAGACCGCTAACTTTGCGAGAGCATAATTCCGTAAGTTTTCTATCAAATTTCAAACTTTGGTGTCGTTATGATCGGGAAAAGATTCTCTACTTTTCAT
>NW_026480025.1:0-26969 GCF_026875155.1 Cherax quadricarinatus | reverse complement strand
AAAATTATTGGCATAAAAAACTTCCTTGATCATTAGTCGTCTCTAGGGCCCTCTTATTTTACTATTGCTTTCTATTTTGTTTTTTTTATTCACACAAAAAATAGAAGATTTACTGTTATGCAGACTAGTGCATTATTATAAAACTGGTATAAATAATATCAGTGCACTAGTGAAAGAATATGAGACTCCTAGTTGATGTGTATTGGACATGTGGTTTGATTTTGCTTACTCTTGAACATTGGTAAAAATCAAACATTTTGCTACTTTGAGCTCAATTTCAAAGTCATTTTCAGCGTAAAACTAATCAAAATCATCTCTATTTCTGTAAATATGTTAACCGTTCTATCAAATGAAACCAAGAAAACGAGAATACAACCATAAATTTACTATACGAAAATACACCTCAAAGCCGGTGTTTTAATCCCAAAACCCCGGTCGGGGTTTTTTTTTCTCATTATGCATGCAGTGCATAATGAGGTCAGTGCACACTGACCACACAGACTCATTCCTCACTTTGGGCCTACCAGCTTTCTCCTGCTTGATTTGAAGCTCCCTAGAATTATTGAGTATATATCGTCCGAAACACTTGCTTGTAACATGTATATATACGACCGAAAGAGTCAATGGGTTAATAAGACTACAAATATTTTTAAGGTAAGTAATGAATGTTCTGTACAGTGGACCCCGACCAACGAAGGCATCGTCTAACGATAAAATCGACTAACAAAGCGTTTGAGCATAAAAATTTGGCCCGACCTACGATGAAAAACTTGCCCAACATGATTCGCCCCAAACGTGTCCACGTGTCCCGTCTCGCCTGAGCGCGCCTTAGCTGCCTTGCCTTCAGTTAGTGTGCCAGTGTTTACAAGCCAGTGGGTCGCATCCACGCATACATTCGGTACATTTTGTATTATTCCAGTGTTTTTAGCACTTGTAAATGCAAATTAAGCTACTATGGGCCCCAAGAAAGCTTCTAGTGCCAACCTGTGGTAAAAACGGTGAGAATTACTATTGAAATGAAGGAGATCACCACAAAGTTAGAAACTGGAGTGCATGTCTCCAAGCTGGCCAGGTTGTACAACAAACCCCAATCTACCATCACTACTATCTTGCCAACAGAAAGGCAATCAAGGAAGCTGTTGTTGCGAAAAGTGCAAGTATGTTTTCGAACACAGATGGCAAGTAGTCGAAGATGTTGAGAGACTGTTATGGGTGTGGATAAACGAAAAACAAATATCAGGAGAGAGATCCCCCAAGCGATCTTATGTGAAAAGGCAGTTGCATGATGATTAATTAAAAATAAAGGTAAAGTGTCATTTATTCTTCATTACACAATATACAGTGGTCTCTCGTTTTCGTAGTTAATCCGTTCCTGGAGTTGCTACTATTAACGAAATCTATGATTTGCGAAAACAATTTTCCCATAAGAAATAATGAAAATACAATTAACCCGTTCCTGACCCCCAGAATATTAAAAAAAAAATTTTTTTTTACATAAAAATATAATGGAATACTTTAAAAAATTTACAAGGGGAAAGGTGAATAAAAAAATTTAACAGCATAACTTTTTTCCTTTATTGAATTCTTCTTATGAAATGGGAGACTGGGGGGGAAAGATTGGATTGTTTATATTTTGGGAAAGGGGAACCCCCTTCCACAACACCTCAGGCACCAATTGTTTTTCCCGGGGGTTGTTTTCTCTTTTTCTGTTCTTAATGCCCCTAGGACCCCCTTTGAGAGTCACGGGGAGCCTGTCTGGAAAAATAACTGGGGAAAGGGGAGCTCTGTTTTTTTTGGCGTCTTTTTAAAACACTTCCCAAAAATGGCCCAAACTTTGCCCCCTGTACATGTTCCCAACAGGGCCCTTGCAACAACCTTGTCAGGGGGGATGTTTCTCCCAAAGTTTTCCATTTACCCCACATCGAAAAAATCTTTTTAAATTTTCTGAAGAGGCACCACCCTTCCATCCTTTTTCCTCCCCTTTTGCGGGCAAGTTTTCTGAGCTGCGACGTTGCTGTTCCTGCTAAAGGGTCTTGCAGCTCCCAGGGGTTGAGCCCCTTTCGTTGTGGTTTTCCCCCAAATTTCTTTCACACCCAAACCCCATAAAAACCCCCCAGTCCAAAATTTAAATTTAAAAAAACAGACATGGGCTCATAAGGGTCAGCCCCAAACTCTTAAAAAATCCCCCTCTTGTGGACACATTTGGGCCAAAAATTTTCTCCAGGCAGAGTTCAAAGCCCGGTAGTCACCCCCCTCCCAAGCCATACCTAAAAGGGGTTTTTTATGCAAGGGAGGATGTTTAAGTGTTCTCCCCAAAAATTTCCCCTTAGGGTCAAGTGAGTGTCTGTGGCCCAACGTCAAGCACCTTTTAAACATTGCTTTGGTTAGATTTTTTAAAAAAGTTTGCAATGACCTGGGGTTTCCATGGGCTGGAGGAGGGGAGGGGAAATTTCGGGGGCAAGAACTTTACTGTGATAAACCCAAAACTCCTGGGAAAATTAGGTCACCCAAAATTTTGGGAAAGATAAAGCAGCTAAATTGCCCCTTACTAGCAGCACTTGAGACCAAATTTTTCTTTTCCAGGAGATATCCCCCACACTGGGGCCAAACACTTCTTTGAACCACTCAAACGAAAATTTCCCCGGCCCCATCCCTTTAAATTTTAAATTTTCCCCAAAACACAAAACAATTTACTCTTCAAAACATTTTTTTTCCCTGAACACTCGGGGAAATTTTCAGAATGGTACACTGTAATGGCTTCACTTTGAAACCCCCACTAGCATTAGCACAAAACATTAGCGTCAACCTGTCTTTAAAAGGGCTTGTGTCCGGCATTCCTTTTCCCCCTGTGTAATAAAGGTCCTTTTTGGCATTTTCTTCCAAAAGAGGTCTGTTTCACCCAAAATTTGAAACTTTTCAGGTTTCAGCCCTTTCACCCTTTAAAAGTACTCCTTGTTTTCCTGCACATTTTTTTCAGCCGCCTTGGGGTCCAAACTGGCACCCCTCACCATCCTTTAACCACATGTTTTAATGCCTGGGTTTTCTTAAATCTCAAAAACCCAAAACCCTTTTTGGCTGGCCTTAAACCCATTTCGCAGCCCACTATTTTCAGGCAATTTCTTTACCAGTTTCATTGGGGCAACCTCCTATTTTTTCCTCAAATAATCGAAGTCAAAAGGGATATCTCCTGCTAATTTTTTCTTTTTTATAAAAACCCCAAATAATAACTTCTCAACCTTTTCGATTACGGGTTTGATTCTTTTTTTGTCAAAATTTTTCCCCCCCTTTGCAAAAACCCACCCTTGGCCCCATAAAAAAAGGGGTTTTGTGTGGGGTTTCTTATACACCCTGGCCGTTCGGCCGCATTTGGGTACCTTTTTCCCATTTTGGGTTCAATGATGTTTTTTTTAAATTTTCAATCGTTTTAAACACTTTTTCCCACGGGCCGGCACTGGGAAATTTTTTCTTTGGAGCCAGGGTGCTTTTTAGTACTTGAAAAGCATAAAAAAAAATTGGAAAAATTATGAAATATTTCGTTTGGACCCACGGAGGGGACCTTCCCCTCAGGGTAAATAATGCCAACGGGGAAAAACAATGTAAACTGGCTGCCCCCCCCGGCCACGCCGGGGGTTGCATCCCGGATGAACACTATTTTCGCGAGTAACCTATAAAAAAACGAGCCCATGTTTATTCAAAAATATCCCTATGATTTTCCGAAATCAGATTGCTGAAAACTAGAAAGCAGGGACCCTGTACATAGTATACTTGGGGCCCCTTTTTTCGGCGTTCCGCTATTTGGGGCATTTCAAATTAGACCAAAACCCCGGCTGTAGGGGCCTCCCCGCACCGGACTTTCTAACTTTGGTCATCGCCCTACCCGGTTTTTTTAAACATTTCTTTTAGACCCTTTAAGCACAAGGTTCCCCTTTATTCGGGAAAACTCCAAAATTTAAAGGGTTTTTTTAAAAAATTTTATTTCATATTTTATATTATCCCTCTGAAAATACTTTTGTTTCCCCTGAAACCAAAATAAATTTACATACTTTTTGCTAGTGGCGGGTTTCACATTAAAACCAGTAAGAGTCCTTTTTCCCCGAAACGTAATTTAGTAATGATAATTGTTACTTTGGGTTTCCCCTTTATTTTTTGGATGGAAAGGGTTTTCCACAAATTTTCCCTTGTGGGGGTTTTAGCTTTTATTTAAAGGGCCCTTATTGTCTGGGGGAAATACTTAAAACAGGGGTGATCATCTTGATGTCTTGACCCCCTTTTTTCACCAGCCCTTTCACAGGGAAGTAAAAAAATTTACTAAAAAATATAACGGGTTTCTCAATAGATTTTGTAAAAAATATAAAATCGCGGGCCCCCATTTTCAAAAAAAAATTTCACACACTCCATGCCTGTGCTCCACTTGTGTGTTTCAAAAATTTCTTGCCCTAAATCTTCCGGGACAAAAATTTGGGGCAAAACCAGTTTTTTTTGACACATTTAGTCCCCGGGGTATGGGGGCCAAAACTTAAAATTATAAAACTCCCCCCTTTTGGGGAAAAAAAAGGGAAAGGGCCCCAAAAGATAGAAGAAGGCCCGGGGATCCTGCCAGGTTGAAGGCCCAGCCACAGAGAGGGAGTCAGTAGGGGGGAGAGGGGAGAGAGAGCCTGGCAAAGCTCCCCCCACCAAAACAAAAGCTGTTGCCAAGCAAAAATTTTCTCCAGTTACCACAATTCTACCAAAACCTTTAAATTTTTTACTTTTTTAAAAAAAAAAAAATTAAAAAAAATTTTTTAAAAACCACTTTTTTAAAGTTGTTGTTTATTTTGTCTTTAGTTTTAACCTATTATATTGGGGAAAAATAGGTTTGACCCAGCTGCCTCTCAGTCTTTGGGTTTGTTTCATCCTTCTGACATTTGAGCAAAGTCCCCATCAATTCAAAAAATTAGGTTTTCAGAGTTCTTTACTTATAAAACATTTTGGGCCCTATACCCCCCAATTCCCCCCCACCTCCAGACGAAGTCTCAAAAAACTAGCCGGTCCCTCAGGATACGGCTGGGTAAAAAAGAAAATTGTTTAAATTCCCTGAAGGGGGTAAAAAAGACTACTAAAAAAAGCTACATATTTCCTACACCATAACTACTCTTCACTTTATGTTTTTTTACAACAAAATTGCAGATTTTTTAGAAAACTTTTTAACCTTACCCAAAAAACTAAAGGGGTGAAACCCTTTTTAAAAATTTTTAATGATTTTTTAAACAATAAAATTTTAACAATGAAAAAATTTAAACAAATGCCCACTGTAAAACCCGCCCCAAAAAAAGGCGTCCCTTGCTAGGGTTAACCAGCAAGAAACCCTGGTACCCGGGTGGCATCTTCTGACAGGGGGACATTTAGAGCCAAACCCAGGGGCCCCAGGGTCACCACGGAAAACTTCAAAAAAACATGTCAAGGTGTTTTCACTTGGTGGCCCAAACCCAAAAACAGTGAGATTCCCCAGTCAAACCACGATCCTTAACATGGTGGGCCCACTAAAACCCCCATCTTCCGAGGCCCCCATTTCCACACAGATCCTCCAAATTTTTTAAAGAGGGGGCTGCATAGAACATGGGGGGTCCGGGGGCCACAAAGGCAAACTGGGGGGCCCTTTTTGGGTTTTTAAAGAGCACACCAAAAAAACAACTTCCCTTTCCTAAAACGTCCCCAATTTTAAACCAAAGGTTGTCAACCACGCCTAACTCACTTTTAAGTAACCCTGACCCCGCACCCTTTTTGGCTCTACTCACTCCTTCACAGCCCGAGGGTGGTAGAGAGTACCAGGCCCCGGGGGAGTTCCCCATGAAAAAAACAAAAAAGGTCAGCACAAGCAAAACTTTTGTAAAAAGTACCCCCAATCATCTAAAAGGAAAACATCTAGAAGAGCAAAAGAAACCCCCAATTCTTGAGCCTTTTTTTAAAATTTGATTTAAAAATTTAAACCCCTTTGGGACGTCAAAGGGGCCAAAATCCTGATTTGCTTCGGGGTGTCGCAAAATTTTTGGGGAAAAAAAAAAAATTATTTTTTCTTATGAAAATAGAGAAATTTTTTCCCGTTTGAAAAAGACCCCAAAAAAAAAAGAAATTTGATGGAAAACGAGGAATTACGCTCTCGCGAAGTTAGGGGCCTTCGGCGATATTTAAAAAATGGGAAAATTCGCCCATTTTGCCCCCTTTATTTTCGGCAAATTTTCCTTTTATTCCATTTAAAACCAAACTCAAAAACTATTTCTTAGAACTCTTTTTTTTTCTATCGATTAAAGTACAGGAAACTGCCCATTTACCGTTTTTAAAACCTACCCAATAACTTTGGTCAAAAATTTCCCAATTTGGGCCCCAATTTAAACCGGAAAATTAAAAAATACGAAAATTTTCAAAAAAAGGTCCAAAATTGAAAAAATGCAGACTTTCCGGGCCCTCTAAAAAAAACATTTTTTTTGTTCATCATCATGTTCCGGTCCCTGTGAATTACTCTTGCTTTTTTTTTTAAAATTTTAATTCAAAAAAAAATAGAAAAATTTTTAACTGTTTCAGACACTGCAATACTGTAAAATTGTAAAAATTACATAAAACCCATTCATAAATTGCGTATTAAATGGCTATTTGGACATTTAATTGGACAAGGAACTTTTGTTCACTTTTGAACATCGGAAAAAAATTCAAACATTTCCTGTACTTTGTGCTCCTTTTTCCGGGTTCTTTTTATAGTTTAAAAATTTAAACAAAATCACCTCCATTTCTATAATATAGTTTCCATTTTATCAAAAGAGACCCCCAAGGGAAAAAAAAAATACAACCAAAAAATACTAAAACGAAAATAACCACAAAGTCGGGATTTTTAATTTAAAAAAAACGGTCGGGTTTTTTTTTTTTTTTATTATGCATGGTGCTCCAGGGTTTTTTTTTTGGTGCACACTGACCCCACAGACCCATCCTTTACATGTGGGCCACTTTGCTTTTTCCTGCCTGTTTGAAGGGCCCCCTTTGAATTTTTTGAGGGATATATACTTTAAACACCCGGTACTCCAAAAAGTATATATACGGGCCCCCCACCGTCAAAGGGGGTTAAAAAAAGGGTGTAGGAAAAAAGCCCATTTTAAAAAGTCCCGATTTTAGTCACTATACAAGGGAAAAGGAAGAAGGATCCCCAACAGTACAAATGCTGAATAGCCCCCCAAAAAGAAAATTTTCTTTCCTGTGGTAAAAAATTTTACATTTAAACTTAGAAGGTTGTTCAAGACAGTAAAAGGTTTTGGGGAACCTCCGCAAAGCAACAACAAAAAAACCAAAAAACATCTCTTTGCAACCCCGGTTTTGGGTACATCCAATTTACACAAAACCATCACGTTTTCCCTCTCTCACACAAATTTTTTAAAAAACCCCAAATTTAAAACAATTTGATTACATAAATTAAAAAAGGTGTTGAACAAAGAAAATGGGAAAACAAAATTTTCCCTGTTTTTTTGCTTTTTTAAAATGTTTGCATCTTTTAGTGATAAGAAACAATCCTTTTCTAATTTTTGTTTAAAACCCTTTGTTGTTAAACGAAATCGGGGGTAGTCCGTTTTTATGCCCAGGGTTTCCATCCCAAATTTTTGGGAAAAATTTAAGCAGGGGGAAAGCCCACTGACCTCACAACCCCTACAAACTGGGGGGGAAGGGAAATTTTACTTCTTCCCCCATCTCCAATTTTTTTATACAGATTTTTCCCCAAAAAAAAAAAGTTTTAATTTGGGTCACTTCCGTAAAAAATTTCCCATGAAATTTCAAATTTTTTCCCCCTTACTGACATCCCAAAAATTTTATAAAGTTTTCCAAAAGGGGGCTGAGCCAACTCTCCCCCAAAATTTTCTCATTAAAAACCCAAACATGAAATTTTCCCAAAAAACTTTTAACCCCACATGTTTTTCCTTTTAAAACAAAATTTTTTGGGAAAATTTTATACGATTTTTTGTTTTGGGAGCCCTTTTTCATTTCCCTTAAAACCTTTGGGCTCTCTGAATTTTTTTCATAACCTTCCCAAAACCCATTAACCGGTTTTCCCTTTGTACCCCTTGCTCTTCTTTTTCCCGCTAGGGTTTTGGGGTTTTTTATAAACCCCCGGGGAAATTCCCCCACAACATGTTTCCCGCTCACGCCAAAATTGCCAAAACAAAATTTTCACAGAATTGGGTCCAGTATCACACTTCCCCTCCAGCTTCCCGAGTATCATGGTCCACATTATGGGCCCCATCATCATCCTGGTCTGGTTGTGGGCCGTTAATGGGACCCTCCCTCAAAAAACGACCCCAAAAAGGATCTGAAACTGAGGGGAAAAAACTCCCAGGGGGGAGCATCATAAAACCTCCCCCAAGCAATAGTCAGAGATTCCAGATGCTTTCCCCACTCACCAAAAACAAAGAAAGGGGTCCCTCATCCCCCGTTGTTAGTATTGGGCCCATACCAAAAGGCTTGGGATCATTGTCTTGAGGGTTTGATTAATTTCTCTATTTCCCCTTGAGAGGGGGGGTTAAACCCCAATTTTAAACAGGGTCTACTTTTTGTTTCCCCTTTAAAAATTTCTAAAAGACTTTGAGGTAAAGTTAGATCCCCTTTATTTTTGTTTCTGCTTGAAGAAAACCAACTTTAAAAAAAAACTTCCCCAAAACCCCTTAAAACTACAAGGGGCAGTTACTTATGTAGAGGGGCTGCTTTTCCCGGTTTCCCGGTAGTGGGGCAAATATTTTTGGGGTAAAAAAATCATTTTCCCCTTTTTTCCCTTGGGGAATTTGGGCCAAGTACTTTTTCTACCAGCCCTTTCTTAAGGGTTTACCTGGTGCGAAATGAAGGGAAGGGGGGAAAAAATTTTAAAAACTTCGACTAGGTTTTCCCCATAAAAATAGGACAGGGAAAAACCAATATACTCCCCTTTTACAGGGCCTTCCCCCCGCCCGAACCAGAAAGAAATGCCTGGAAACCCTGGTAAAATGTTTTTGCAAAAACCTAGGGCCCCCCTAGAGGGGTTTCAGCCCCTAAGCTAAGAACAGGTTTCTTAAGGTCCGGCACCCCGACCCCCCCCCCCGGTGACAAAAAAAATTTTGGGTCTCCTTCTAAATGGGACTGCAACCCAAGGTGCCTTCTTTATGAGTATACCTTTCCTTGAAATAAAGCATTTTTTTTAAACAAAAGAATTTCCCCCTCAGTCACAAGCCGAAAGGGTCCTGATCGATTTAAATGTGGCATCACACCCCGGGGCAGCAATTAACTGCATATAGTAGGCCCCCCAAACTCCCCCACACTACTTCCTTGATCTTTGGGAGATTAGGGTCAACCCCGGTTTGTGGGGATCCTTTTTTTTGTTGATTTAGGTTTAACCTCAGAAAATAGGTTTCCCCAAAACCCAAGTCCTCACCATCCTTTATGAGGGAAAAATAAGGGTTACCCCTTGGGTTTTCCGGGCCCGAGACTACTTCTTTTGATGGGACCAACAGGGGAAAAAAATTGGGAGGGGCCCCCCTAGCCTTCTTCTTTCCCAAAATTTGGGGCCTGGTTGCTCCCATACTATGGGTTTTTCCTGTCTAACAAGCCAACCAAAAAACCCCAAAAAAGAGGTCGGAAAACCCCCTTTGAAGGGAAATTTTATTGAGTACCCACAGGGGGGGAAAAGCCCAAATTGGTAAGTAGATTCCCACCCTAATTTTGTGTACCGGTTTTTCCTTAGGGGTTTGAAAACCCCCCAATACCCCTTTAACAATTATTACCCCCGTATAGGTATCCTTAAAACTGGTAGAACTCAACACGTACAAAGAGTAAAGGGGCACATCCATCTCTCAAGGGCAATATGTTCCCCAAACCCGCCACATTTTTTTTTGCAAACCAATGTGGACCTACTAGAAAAAAAACACTCCTTGGGGGCTAGTTTCCAAAGGGCCCCCTTTACCTTGGGCCCTTTAAGACCCAATGCGCAACTGGATGGAAACCCCTGCCGTTAAAGTCCTCGGGGGGGTTCCTCCCCCTTTTTTTGTTCCCGCCTTGGACCCCAAAAATTTTTTTGTGTGTCCATTTGGGTTTCAGTAAAAACAGATAAAAATCTTTAAAAGGGAAATTTTTAAACCCTTTGGGGTTTAAATGGGGACTGTTTTTTCGGGATCTGAAACTTTGAAATTTTCTAAGTAAAATTTGAACCCAGCTAAATTACCTTTTCCTTTTAATTTTTGAGGGCACCTCAGCCTTCATTTTTTCCCTGAAAATTCTTGTCCCCCTTTCCTTTATGACCATAAGGGCCCGGAAAAAAGGTTTTGGAAAAGAGTGGGGAAAATTTTTTAGGAGCAGACGTTTTTTTAAATTACCAATTTCCCCGCGGCCCAAAAATCGGTCACCCAGATCCCGTGCTTCTGAAAGATTATCTGGGGTTTTTTTCCTCCAAATTTCCCCTGAGGTCAACAGGGATTGTATTGTACAATTCCCCATGAAACCCTTAGATCTACTAATTTTTTATAGTCCCTTTTTTAACTCCTTTAAACAAAACCCCTTTCTTAAAAAGGGAAAATTTCTCATTCCCAAACTCATTAAGGTTGCCCATCCCGGGAAATTTTTTATTTCCCCGAAATTTTTTTCTATATTTTTTCAGGGTTCCAATTTTTGGAAAGCAAGCAATATTCCTCTTTAATCTTATCATTTAACGAAAAATCTTGCCCCTCCAAGTCCTCTTTTTTGGAAACCTTTCCTACAAGTTTGTGCGAAAAGGGTAGCCCCCTTCTGTTTTGGGCCCTCCTTTCTCCAAGCAAGGGCTTTTTAAAAAAAAAAAAAACCTATTGGGTCACTCCCCTGTAAACTTTGGGGCAAAATTGCGGGTTTTGTTATTTAAAGTACTGTCAGGGCCCTTTTTCTGAACCTCCTAACCTTTGGGCGTTCTTTCTTTCCCTTTGCTTTCATTTTTTTCATTTCGCCTCTATAAAAGCTAATTTTTTGTCTCATTCTCCCATTTCCATATCACCTGGGTAGGTGATTCCCCCATTTCACTATTAAAAAGGGATGTTTATATGAATTTTTACCCTTTTTCCCCGAGCCCAAAAAAACTGAAGACCCCATCTTTTGACTATTTTTATCCCTTTAAAAACTTGTTTTCCCCTTTCGTATCAGTGGACAAAAATTTTCCCACAGGGGCATAAAATAACACAATGGGAAAGTAAAAAAATGCACATAGCATTTCCATAACCCCCAAAAAAAAAAATGTGTTAACCTCCCCTTTCCCCCCCCCCTTTGGAAAAAACAACCTGTAAAAAATAAAATATTTAAAAAAACTTTTCCCCTGACACCACCTTGGGAAAACTTTTAAACCAAAAAAACTGGATTTAAAAAAAATTTCCCCCTACCAGCACTATAGTTCAAAAGATGTTTTTGGGGTTATTTTAAACAGTCAAAAAAATTTTCCCCCCCGGGCCCCCATGTTACGTTGGGAACCCTATTTTTTGGTTTGGGAAGGTTTTCACTACATTTCTTAGTTGGGGGGGCTTTTTCTTAATGGCCTTATTTGTCAAGGGGAAAACTTACATCATGGCCCGATCATCTTGGGGTGTCTCTGAACCCCTTTTACCAGCCCTTTTTCACAGGTTAAAGTAAAACTACTTATAAAAAAATATAAAATGTTTTTCCAATAGGGTAAAGTAAAAGAATATACAATCACAGCCCCCATTTTTTAAAAAATTTCACACTCCATCCCGTTCTCCCCCATGGTGGTTGCAACAAAATCTTTTCCCCTTTACCCCTTCCTGACATAACCCCGGGCTAACCAGTGTTTTTAAAACACTTTTGTTTACCCGGGTTTTTGGGGGGCCAAAAATTTAAAATTTTAAAACTCACCCCTGGAGCACACATGACCCCAAAAAAATAGAAAAGGAACCCGAGATCCTGCCGGGTTTAAGGGCAGCCACAGAAAAGGAGATCATGAGAGGGGGGAAGAAGAGAGCCCGCTAACCCCCCCCCCACCCCAAAAAAAAAGACTGTTGCCAAGCACAATTCTCCATTACCACAATTTTACCACACCTTAATTTTACTTTTAAAAAGAAAAACAACTTTTTTAAAAAATTATTTTTAAATTTTGTGTTTTTGGTCCCATAGTATAACCTATTTTATTGAGAAAAAAAAAGGGTTTTACCCAGCTGCCCCTCCGTCTTTAAGGGTTTATCCGTCCTTTTGGGCTTTTGACAAAGTCCCCCCTCAATTCAATATAATTAGGTAAAACCCGGGGTAAAAATGTTACTTTTAAAAACATGTTTTTCCTATACCCCATAAACCCAAAAATAAAATCACCCGAGTTCAAAATTCCCCTTTGGGTGTTTTCCCAAAGTAAATTACCTTTTCGAGCAATGTTTCTGACGTATTTAACGATAAAATTTTTAGCACTTCCCAAAACAAGCAGGGAAAAACTGGTAGGCCCCCAGTAGAGAAAAAGGGCTCCATGGTCAGTGTGCACCATATAAAAAAAATCGGGGAGCCAGTGGTGCATTGTGGAATGCCATTTCAGTTGTCCTTTTTCAGCATGTCTAGCGGTAAGAAATATGTGATTCCCCAGCAAATCTGGGACTCTTCTCTTCCCAAGTGATGCTCTAACACAGATGGAAGTGTCAGTGAAGATCAATTTCATGATTTGGAGGAGTTTGAGACCAAAAGCAATGGAGGAGGAGGAGGGGAGGAAGAGGAGGAGGAGGAGGAGGAGGAGGAGGAGGAGGGAAGGAAGAGGAGGAGGAGGAGGAGGAGGAGGAGGAGGAGAAGAGGAGGAGGAGGAGGAGGAGGAAGAAGAAGATGTAATAATATTGTTCCCTTGAAGCAAGAAAAAAAAAAGTCCACCCCATGACAGTGACAGGATAAGGGGAGATAAAATCTGATAAGAGCTGACTTTGATGAGCGTAAAGGAGGGTAATATTACATGACCATCGCCTCCCTTTGTTTTTGCTGGTACACAAACATTTCTGTCTGTCTATTTGTCTGTCTGTCAAGCTCCCTGTCTGTCCATCTAGCTCTCTGTCTCAGAGAGAGCCACAAGACTGTGTCATCACGTTTACTCACATCTTCAAGCAGAGTATAGCACTTTGTCTGGATTTCTTGGGTTATCCTAGGTAATTTACACTATGTATACTTGTATTTATGTGTACCTGTGAGACAGAGATAGGCAGACAGATAGAAAGAGAGACAGATTGAAAGATATAGAATGAGGGAGAAAGATAATTAGATAGAATGGAGGAGGGGAAGCAGCATCCGACCCCATTGTTTTGACAGGCGGTAGGGGTAGTGACTAATGAGACAATATGTCACTTTGACAGCTGCCGACTTCTGACTCAAAACAATTATAAGCCACACACTCGCACACAAAACAAGGAGGAGGAGAAGGAGAAGGAGGAGGAGGAGGAGGAGGAGGAGGAGGAGGAGGAGGAGGAGGAGGAGAAGGAGAAGGAGGAGGAGGAGGAGGAGGAGGAGGAGGAGGAGGAGGAGGAGAAGGAGGAGAAGGAGAAGGAGGAGGAGAGAAGGAGAAGGAGAAGGAGGACGAGGAGAAGGAGGAGGAGGAGAAGGAGGAGGAGAAGGAGAAGGAGAAGGAGGAGAAGGAGGAGGAGGAGGAGGAGAAGGAGGAGGAGGAGAAGGAGGATGATTGTTTGTTTGTTTTTGTAAACAAGTTTTGTAAACAATATATTGATAATTATGTTTGTGTGCTTATTGTGTTGTATACAACGAGTGTATATATATACATTGCACCTTACTTTGGTCTCATAGGCCACATAAGTTATGTGAAAAAATAAAATAGTGAAAAAAACAAAAAACCTTCAATTACAAGTAAACTAAAGTTTACCGGGTGAGCGGCAGTCGCCGCTGTTGCCATACGCGGCTCATTTTCTGCAAACTTCACGGCTCTATATCTCGGTAAGTACCGATGGGAAAAATTTTTTTTTTTGGACTAAAACACTCAGAAAAATAATCTTAACATTTTCATAAGAAAAAATAATTTTTTTTTTTGAATATTTGGCGACATAGAATGACAGTTTCAGAGAGGGGCCTGAAGCAGTCAAAGGGTTAAATGTCATATATTACGTTAATATACACATTTTCATTAATCCATCAATGATATTTTTTTCAAAATTATATAATAAACATGATGCATAACATATAAAGATGATAAATACACCCCACAGTAGAATAAATAAACATAAATATGAGATGTGGTAGCAGACGACTTGCACAAGTGACGCCATATTAGAAATAATAATAATAATACTAATAATAATAATAATAATATATAATAATAATAATCACCGAGTCTCATTATATGTCATACATTACCTTAATATACACATTTTCATTAATCCATCCATGATATTTTTTTCAAAATTATATGATAAACACGATACATAACATAAAAAGATGATAAATACACCCCACAACAGAATAAATGAACATAAATGTGAGATGTCGTAGCCAGATAACTTGTACAAGTGACGGCAAAAATAACATTTTCTCTAGTCTAACATAAGAGAAAATGTGTTACTTGGGGTAATTGCAGAAAATTATTCCTTCCGTATATATGTAAGTAAGTTTATTCAGGTACAGGTACAGTGATAGACAGGACAAGCTTCCACCCTCTGCAGGGGTATACATAATCCCTTGTAATGACTGCAGCAAGTTATACGTGGGCGAAACATCAAGGGACCTCCAAACACGTATTTCAGAACACCAATATGCAAGCAGGTCTGACGACACAAGGAATGCCTGCGTACAACACCGTAATTCACACAACCACTTGATAAACTACAGAAACTCAAGACTTATCGCCACAGAAGACAACACTCAATACCGAAGAATCCTGGAATCATCACTTATTTCTATATCCGACAACTTCAACCAGAATGGTGGCTTCTATAACATAGCTGAACCACTTGCCAAGAAACTTCTTCATCGCTATCCCACATAAGAACACTGTAGAAGGTCTGCTCACAAACTTATCCAATCTCCTTTCCAAGCTACCCAAGATTTTAGACTCTATAACCCCACTCGGTACATCATCAGATGCAGCATTCTCCACCTGACCTCAGCATTCTGAACCTGACTATAAATACTCGCGTTCCTTCCACCCCAGGTAGTTCTGTTTGTGACTTGAAAAAGCCCACTGTGTGGACGAAACGTAGTCAATAAAGGATCACTTTATACTGCATATGTGTTTATATTTCCAGGTACAGGTCCTCCATCACAAATCCGGCATCATTGGGACCTGTAGTGTGCTGGATTACTGAGTTTGCTGAATTACAGAGTGGTTAGGTTAGAATACACTAATAAAAACTAACCAACTTGGCTTACTCAGTTCATTGAACATCGGCAAAAATCGAACATTTCCGCTACTTTGAGCTCAATTTCACGGTACTTTTCGTCTTGAAAGCAATCAAAATCATATCTATTTCTGTAATATATCTTCCATTCTATCAAATGAGTCCAAAAAATGAAAATACAACCATAAAAACAATACGAAAAATATACTGCAAAGAGGCGGCTAATGGCTGAGAAGTGAACTCCCTTATTTATCGTCCGTCTTTTTTATTTTTGTTGTACGTTAAGAAGCATCTTTCCATCATACATTGCCCAAGTTTCAATGAGATGGCCCAACAAACAACTGAGAAAAAAATTATTTACCAAAAATCATATATGGTAAGCCTAAGCCAGGTACTGGAAATAAGTCACTTTGTCTGACTTTTCTGGGTTTTCCTAGGTTCTCTATAGATACACCGCTATGTATGATAATCTATGTAACTGTATTTGTGTATACCTGAATAAACTTATTTACTTCTAGTCTGTCAACCGAGTACAAGAAACCGCCCATTCACTTATTTCAACTACCCAATAAAGTGGTCAGAAATTGGCAATTTGGCCGATTTCACACAAATTTCAACAGATGCCAATTTCAAAATAGTGTCCAGAATAAACAATGCAGACATTCCTGGCATTAAAATAACATTTTCTCTGTTCACGGCTACAGGCCCCTCTTATATTACTCTTGCTTACCATTTGGAATTTTTATTCACACAAAAAAAAAGAAGAAGATTTACTGTTATGCAGACTACTGCATTATTGTAATAATTGTATAAATAATGTCAATCCATTCTTGACTCCGTACTGGAATTTGGACTGGCAGGTGGACAGGTATTGGACAGTGACGTCATTTGTTTACTCTCGAGCTTCGCTAAA
Source organism: Cherax quadricarinatus (assembly GCF_026875155.1). Lineage (NCBI taxonomy): Eukaryota > Metazoa > Arthropoda > Malacostraca > Decapoda > Parastacidae > Cherax > Cherax quadricarinatus. The sequence continues at coordinate 10,742 of NW_026480025.1, read as the reverse complement.
GAATAGAACATTTTTGCTACTGTGAGCGCAATTTCAAGGTACTTTTCATCATGAAAGCAATCAGGATCATATCTTTTTCTGTAATATATCTTTCATTCTATCAAATGAGACCGAAAAAATGAGAATATAACCATAACAACAATACACCGCTAAGCAGCCGTTAATGGCTGAGAAGTGAACTCCGCTATTTATGGTCTGATTTCTTTCATTTTTGGTGTACATGAAGAAGTATCTTTCCATCATACATTGCCCAAGTTTGAATAAGATAACCCAACAAACAACTGAGAAAATAATAATAATAATATAATAATAATAATAATAATAATAATAATAGTATGGTAGTAGGTTGGTAGACAGCAACCACCCAGAGAAGTACTACCGTCCTGCCAGATGACTGTGAAACAGAAACCTGAAACTGTTTTGCATGATGGTAGGATTGCTGGTTTCTTTTTCTGTCTCATAAACATGCTAGATAACAGGGATATCTTGCTAGTCCTACTTACACTTTGGTCACACTTCACAGACACGCACATGCATATATATATATATATATATATATATACATACATCTAGGTTTTTCTCCTTTTTCTAAATAGCTCTTGTTCTTCTTTATTTCTTCTATTGTCCATGGGGAAGTGGAAAAGAATCTTTCCTCCGTAATCCATGCATGTCGTATGAGGCAACTAAAATGCCGGGAGCAATGGGCTAGTAACCCCTTCTCCTGTAGACATTTACTAAAAAAGAGAAGAAGAAAAACTTTATAAAACTGGGATGTTTGAATGTGCTTGGATGTAGTGCGGATGACAAGAAACAGATGATTGCTGATGTTATGAATGAAAAGAAGTTGGGTGTCCTGGCCCTAAGCGAAACAAAGCTGAAGGGGGTAGGGGAGTTTCGGTGGGGGAAAATAAATGGGATTAAATCTGGAGTATCTGAGAGAGTTAGAGCAAAGGAAGGGGTAGCAGTAATGTTGAAGGATCAGTTATGGAAGGAGAAAAGAGAATATGAATGTGTATTTTCAAGAATTATGTGGATTAAAGTAAAGGTTGGATGCGAAAAGTGGGTCATAATAAGCGTGTATGCACCTGGAGAAGAGAGGAATGTAGAGGAGAGAGAGAGATTTGGGGAGATGTTAAGTGAATGTATAGGAGCCTTTGAACCAAGTGAGAGAGTAATTGTGGTAGGGGACCTGAATGCTAAAGTAGGAGAAACTTTTTGAGAGGGTGTGGTAGGTAAGTTTGGGGTGCCAGGTGTAAATGATAATGGGAGCCCTTTGATTGAACTTTGTATAGAAAGGGGTTTAGTTATAGGTAATACATTTTTTAAGAAAAAGATGATAAATAAGTATACAAGATATGATGTAGGGCGAAATGACAGTAGTTTGTTGGATTATGTATTGGTAGATAAAAGACTGTCGAGTAGACTTCAGGATGTACATGTTTATAGAGGGGCCACAGATATATCAGATCACTTTCTAGTACTGAGAGTAAAAGGTAGATGGGATACAAGGAGAATAGAAGCATCAGGGAAAAGAGAGGTGAAGGTTTATAAACTAAAAGAAGAGGCAGTTAGGGTAAGATATAAACAGCTATCGGAGGATAGATGGGCTAATGAGAACATAGGCAATGGGGTCGAAGAGGTATGGGGTAGGTTTAAAAATGTAGTTTTGGAGTGTTCAGCAGAAGTTTGTGGTTACAGGACGGTGGGTGCGGGAGGGAAGAGGAGCGATTGGTGGAATGATGATGTAAAGAGAGTAGTAAGGGAGAAAAAGTTAGCATATGAGAAGTTTTTACAAAGTAGAAGTGATGCAAGGAGGGAGGAGAATATGGAGAAAAAAAAAGAGAGGTTAAGAGAGTGGTGAAGCAATGTAAAAAGAGAGCAAATGAGAGAGTGGGTGAGATGTTATCAACAAATTTTGTTGAAAATAAGAAAAAGTTTTGGAGTGAGAATAACAAGTTAAGGAAACCTAGAGAACAAATGGATTTGTCAGTTAAAAATAGGAGAGGAGATTTATTAAATGGAGAGTTATAGGTATTGGGAAGATGGAGGGAATATTTGAGGAATTGTTAAATGCTGATGAAGATAGGGAAGCTGTGATTTCGTGTATAGGGCAAGGAGGAATAACATCTTGTAGGAGTGAGGAAGAGCCAGTTGTGAGTGTGGGGGAAGTTCGTGAGGCAGTAGGTAAAATGAAAGGGGGTAAGGCAGCCGGGATTGTTGGGATAAAGATAGAAATGTTAAAAGCAGGTGGGGATATAGTTTTGGAGTGGTTGGTGCAATTATTTAATAAATGTACGGAAGAAGGTAAGGTACCTAGGGACTGGCAGAGAGCATGCATAGTTCCTTTGTATAAAAGCAAAGGGGACAAAAGAGAGTGCAAAAATTATAGGGGGATAAGTTTGTTGAGTATACCTGGTAAAGTGTATGGTAGAGTTATTATTGAAAGAATTAAGAGTAAGACGGAGAATAGGATAGCAGATGAACAAGGAGGCTTTAGGAAAGGTAGGGGGTGTGTGGACCAGGTGTTTACAGTGAAACACATAAGTGAACAGTATTTAGATAAGGCTAAAGAGGTCTTTGTGGCATTTATGGATTTGGAAAAGGCATATGACAGGGTGGATAGGGGGGCAATGTTGCAGATGTTGCAGGTGTATGGTGTAGGAGGTATGTTACTGAAAGCAGTGAAGAGGTTTTACGAGGATAGTGAGGCTCAAGTTAGAGTATGTAGGAAAGAGGGAAATTATTTCCCAGTAAAAGTAGGCCTTAGACAAGGATGTGTGATGTTACCGTGGTTGTTTAATATATTTATAGAGGGGGTTGTAAGAGAAGTAAATGCGAGGGTCTTGGCAAGAGGCGTGGAGTTAAAAGATAAAGAATCACACATAAAGTGGGAGTTGTCACAGTTGCTCTTTGCTGATGACACTGTGCTCTTGGGAGATTATGAAGAGAAGTTGCAGAGATTGGTGGATGAATTTGGTAGGGTATGCAAAAGAAGAAAATTAAAAGTGAATACAGGAAAGAGTAAGGTTATGAGGATAAAAAGATTAGGTGATGAAAGACTGGATATCAGATTGGAGGGAGAGAGTATGGAGGAGGTGAATATATTCAGATATTTGGGAGTGGAGTGTCAGCGGATGGGTCTATGAAAGATGAGGTGTATCATAGAATTGATGAGGGGAAAAGGGTGAGTGGTGCACTTAGGAGTCTGTGGAGACAAAGAACTTTGTCCTTGGAGGCAAAGAGGGAATGTATGAGAGTATAGTTTTACCAACGCTCTTATATGGGTGTGAAGCATGGGTGATGAATGTTGCAGCGAGGAGAAGGTGGAGGCAGTGGAGATGTCATGTCTGAGGGCAATGTGTGGTGTGAATATAATGCAGAGAATTCGTAGTTTGGAAGTTAGGAGGAGGTGCGGGATTACCAAAACTGTTGTCCAGAGGGCTGAGGAAGGGTTGTTGAGGTGGTTCAGACATGTAGAGAGAATGGAGCAAAACAGAATGACTTCAAGAGTGTATCAGTCTGTAGTGGAAGGAAGGCGGGGTAGGGGTCAGCCTAGGAAAGGTTGGAGGGAGGGGGTAAAGGAGGTTTTGTGTGCGAGGGGCTTGGACTTCCAGCAGGTATGCGTGAGCGTGTTTGATAGGAGTGAATGGAGACAAATGGTTTTTAATACTTGACGTGCTGTTGGAGTGTGAGCAAAGTAACATTTATGAAGGGGTTCAGGGAAACCAGCAGGCCGGACTTGTGTCCTGGAGATGGGAAGTACGGTGCCTGCACTCTGAAGGAGGGGTGTTAATGTTGCAGTTTAAAAACTGTAGTGTTAAGCACCCTTCTGGCAAGACAGTGATGGAGTGAAGGATGGTGAAAGTTTTTCTTTTTCGGGCCACCCTGCCTTGGTGGGAATCGGCCAGTGTGATAATAATAAAAAAAAAAAAAATATGTTTATTTACTACACTACATGTACAAGGTATACTGGCCTAGCTGACATCAGTGACATACTACTGTATAGAAAGGCACTTGTTATGCTGAGTATTTCAAGAAAATTAGGTCAGTGTCCCAGGATAACACCCACACTAGTCGACTAACACCCAAGTACCCATTTACTGATGGGTAAACATAGACAACAGGTGTAAAGAAACACGCCTAATGTTTCTACCCTTGCTGGGAATCGAATATTTACCAAAAATCATATATGGCTAACCCAAGCCAGGTACTAAAAATAAGCCACGTTGCCTTTTTTGGGGTTATCCTAGGTTCTCTACACATATGCTGCTATGTGTGATAATCTGTAGAGAGAAAATAACTTTTTTGTTTCATGTTTATGGTTGAGTACGAGTGTATATCACAGCCCTGTGCTATACTCCGTTTTCTCTAATATAAGCCCCCAAGACAAGGATAGGAGAATGGTATTTGTTTACCATATCCTCTTCATAACTCTGTCAAACTGCTCGGTGTTATGCCAAATATTATTCATTCTGGAGTATTTAGCATGTGTATTGTAGTTTTTTATTGTTTTTTGATGCCTAGTTCTATTGTTAACTTAATATACGTTACTGTAAACTTGTTATCTAGTATTTGTATGCATTTATAAGGGGGAAAAAAAGGGTGTTCCACTTTATGGCGATTTCTGCTTTACGGCAGTAGCCTGGAACCTAACTGCCGTATAAGTGGGGCCCTACTGTACATGTATTGTGCATCTATCCTTCTGTTTGTGTGTAGGAAAATATATATTTCATGCGGTAAATTTTTTTTTTTTCATAGTTTTGGGTGTCTTGAACGGATTAATTTGATTTCCATTATTTCTTATGGGGAAAATTAATTCAACTAACGATAATTTTGTCTAACGATGAGCTCTCTGGAACAGATTAATATCGTTGGTCGAGGGTCCACTGTATATGTATTTTTCTTTTTGTGTTTTTTTAATGCCTAGTTCTATTACTAACTTAACCCTTTGACTATCGCAGCCGTATATACACGTCTTACGAGGTACCGTGTTTGACGTATATATACTCATAAATTCTAGCGGCTTCAAATCAAGCAGGAGAAAGCTGGTAGGCCCACATGTGAGAGAATGGGTCTGTGTGGTCAGTGTGCACCATATAAAAAAAAAATCTGGAGCACGCAGTGCATAATGAGAAAAAAAAAACTCCGACTGTTTTTTTTAATTAAAATGCCGACTTTGTGGTCTATTTTCGTGCAGTATTTATGGTTGTATTCTCATTTTCTTGGTCTCATTTGATAGAATGGAAAGCATATTATAGAAATAGAGGTTATTTTGATTGATTTTACTATAAAATGAACCTAGAAATGGAGCTCAAAGTAGGGGAAATGTTAGATTTTTGCCAATGTTCAAAAGTAAACAAATGATGCCATTGTCCACTAAATGCCCAACTAGCCATTCTAATATGCAGTCATGAATGGGTTGATGTTATTTATACAATTATTACAGTATTGCAGTAGTCTGCATAATAGTAAGTCTTCTATTTTTTGTTTGAATAAAAATTCAAAATAGAAAGCAACAGTAATATCAGAGGGGCCTGGAGACATGACTGATGAACAAAGAAAATGTTATTTTAGAGCCAGGAATATCTGCATTGTTCATTCTGGACCTTATTTTGAAATTGTCATATTTTTTAGTTTTCGTGAAATTGGCCAAATTGCAAATTTCTGACCACATTATTAGCTAGTTGAAATCGGTAAATGGGCAGTTTCTTGTACTCAATCGATAGAAAAAATGGAGTTCTAAAGAAATAGCTATGAGTTTGGGCGACTGGAGCAATGGAATTAGCCGAAAATAGGGCTCAAAGTGGGCGAAATCGCCGGTTTGTAAACAGCGCCGAGGTCGCTAACTTCGCGAGAGCATAATTCCGTCAGTTTTCCATCAGATTTCGTTTTTTTGGTGTCATTACAATCGGGAAAAGATTCTCTATCATTTCATAAGAAAAACTATTTTTTTTTTTTTAAATTTTGCGACACCAGGAGACACCTCAGGATTGGGGTTGCGACAGTCAAAGGGTTAACCCTTTCAGGGTCCGTCCCGTAGATCAACAGCTTTACGTTCAGGGTCCAAACCGTAGATCTACGTCATGAGCTCAGCTCACTCTGATAAACTGTGAGTGGTAAATTTGGGCCTAGATATGAGAGAATACATCTATGTGGTATGTGTGCACCACATAAAACAAATCCTGCAGCACACTGTGTATAATGAGAGAAAAAAAAACTTGAGACCATGATTTTCGATTAAAACAGCGACTTTGCAGTGCTTTTTCATATGTTTTTTTATAGTTGTATTTGTGATTTCTTGGTCTCATTTGATAGAATGGAAGACATATTACAGAAATAGAGATAATTTTGATTACCTGGACTGGAGTTTACCTGGAGAGAGTTCCGGGGGTCAACGCCCCGCGGCCGGTCTGTGACCAGGCCTCCTGGTGGATCAGAGCCTGATCAACCAGGCTGTTGCTGCTGGCTGCACGCAAACCACGTACGAGCCACAGCCCGGCTGATCAGGAACTGACTTAGGTGCTTGTCCAGTGCCAGCTTGAAGACTGCCAGGGGTCTGTTGGTAATCCCCCTTATGTGTGCTGGGAGGCAGTTGAACAGTCTCGGGCCCCTGACACTTATTGTATGGTCTCTTAACGTGCTAGTGACACCCTGCTTTTCATTGGGGGATGGTGCATTGTCTGCCAAGTCTTGCTTTCGTAGTGAGTGATTTTCGTGTGCAAGTTCGGTACTAGTCCCTCTAGGATTTTCCAGGTGTATATAATCATGTATCTCTCCCTCCTGTGTTCCAGGGAATACAGGTTTAGGAACCTCAAGCGCTCCCAGTAATTGAGGTGTTTTATCTCCGTTATGCGCGCCGTGAAAGTTCTCTGCACTGGAAATGGCTTGAAATTGAGCTCAAAGTGGCGGAAATGTTAAATTTTTGCCGATGTTCAAGAGTAAACAAAAGACCTCACACGTCTAATACACGCCAGCTGGTGGGTCTAATATACATTCACAAATGTGGTGATGATATTTATACAATTATTACAATATTGCATAACAGTAAATCTTCTATTTTTTGGTGTGAATAAAAATTCATTATGTGAATAAAAAATAAAAATGGAATTTATTTGTAAAGCCTCAAAACATAACTAATGAACAGAGGAAATGTTAGTTTAGTGCCAGGAATACCTACATTGTTTATTCTGGACCCTATTTTGAAATTGGAATATTTTGAACTTTGTGTTAAATTGGCCAAATTACCAATTTCCGGTCACTTTATTTTGTAGTTGAAACAGTTGACTTGGCGATTTCTTGTGCTCAATCGATAGAATAGAAGTAATACTAGTGAAATAGCTGAGAATTTGGTCGACTGGAATAATGTAATTGGCCTAAAATGGGAGTCAAAGTCGGCAAAATCGCCGATTCGTAAATATCGCTGACACATCAAAATTCACGAGAGCATAATTTCGTCAATTTTCCATCAAATTTCGTACTTTTTGTTTTATTACATTCACAAAAAGATTCTCTACCATTTCATAAGAAAAAATAACAATTATTTTTTTGAAAATTCTTGGACACTGGGGCACCAATTCAGATTTTGGCCTTGGACCCTGAAAGGGTTAATATAAGTTAGTGTTGACTTGTTGTCTGGCATTTATATGCATTTATTAATGGAAAAAATGGCGTTCTGCTTTCCGGCGATGTCTGCCTTTTTGGCGATAGCCTGGAACCTAATCTGCCATATAAGTGGGGCCCTATTTTGTACGCAACAGGCTTATTCCCTATATATTTTTATATTCTCTTTTGTCCCCTTTGCCTTTATTTAAAGGAACTATGCATGCTATTTGCTAATCCCTAGGTACCTTCCCCTCTTCCATACATTTATTAACCCGTGAATGGTCCAAACATGTATGTACGTTCTCTCCCCCAGTACCTTGAATATTTTGAAAAATAAAACATAATTTTTTATAGAAATAAAGAGAACATTTTTCTAAGTGTTATAGGATTAAAATGAAAAAAATAGGGTCAGTACTTACTGAGATATGAAGCTGTGAAGTTGGCACTTAACCCTTTGACTGTTTTCGACGTATAAATACGTCTTACGAGCCAATGTTTCTGACGTATATATACTCAATAATTCTAGCGGCTTCAAATCAAGTGGGAGAAAGCTGGTAGGCCCACATGTGAGAGAATGGGTCTGTGTGGTCAGTGTGCACCACATAAAAAAATCCTGCAGCACACATTGCGTAATGAGAAAAAAAAAACTCTGATCGTTTTTTTTGGAATAAAACGCCGACTTTGAGGTGTATTTTCGTATAGTATTTATCGTTGTATTCGCGTTTTCATGGTCTTAGGTGATAAAATGGAAAACATATTACAGAAATAGAGATGATTTTCATTACTTTTACGATGAAAACGACCTTGAAACTGAGCTCAAAGTAGCGGAAATGTTCGATTTTTACCAATGTTCAAGAGAAAATAAACCCCACCACACGACCAATACACGTCAACTGGGGAGTCTAATATTCTTTCACTAGTGCACTGATATTATTTATACCATTTTTACAATAATGCAGTCGTCTGCATAACAGTAAATTTTGTATTTTTTTGTATGAATAAAATATCAAAATAGAAAGCAATAATAATATAAGAGGGGCCTAGAGATGTGACTAATGAACAGAGCATATGTTATTTTAGTGCCACGAATGTCTACCTTGTTTATTCTGGACCCTATTTTGAAATTGGCATCTTTTTTATTTTGCGTGAAATTGGCCAAATTGCCAATTTCTGACCACCATATTGGGTAGTCCAAATTAGTAAATGGGAGGTTTCTTGTACTCAGCTGATAGATAAAATGGAGTTCTAAAGAAATAGCTATGAGTTTGGTCAACTGGAACAATGAATTGGCTGAAAATAGGGCTCAAAGTCGGCGAAATCGCCGATACGCATATGTCGCCGAGGACCGCTAACTTCGCGGGAGCATAATTCCACGAGTTTTCGACCAAATTTCGAACTTTTGGTGTCATTACCATCGGGAAAAGATTCTCTATCATTTCATAAGAAAAAATAATTTTTTTTTTTTTCAAAAATTGAGCGACATAGAATGACAGTTTCAGAGAGGGCCTGAAACAGTCAAAGGGTTAATGCTCATCTGACGGCAACGTCGAGTCCTGCCGCTTGCAGAAGTGTTGCAATATACCTTTTTTCTCATTTTTATATTATTAATATAATTTTTATGTTTTTATAATTACAATTTATAGCAGTACTTGTGATTTCATAACCAATCTTTGTTCTGACACTAATATTAGCTACTGAAAATTGTACTCAAATTGTCACAAGCACACAGACATTTACACCTGCCTTGGTCATTTACTATTGTCTAGGAATATATACAAAGTATTTATAGGTCCCAGCAATGTTTTGGATACATTGGAGTATATAATAATAATAAGAAGAAAGAAGGAGGAGAAGAAAGAAGAAGGAAGAAGAAGGAGGAGGAAGAAGAGAAGGAGGAAGAAGAAGAAGGAGGAAGAAGAAGAAGGAAGATGAAGAAGGAAGAAGAAGAAGAAAGGAGAAGAAGAAGAAGAAGAAGAAGAAGGAGGGAGAAGAAGAAGGAGAAGAATTAGTAGTAGTAGTTCCCTTGAGCATCATGTAAGACAATTGTCAGTGACAAGCCCCACGCGAGGGGCAGTGATAAGATGAGATAAAGGGTGAGGAGTGACATTGATGAGCGCCGGGGAGGTGCAGTGATGAGATAAGGGGTGACATTTGATGAGCTTGGCATCTCTCTCTGCTTATCTGTCTTTCTGTCTGCTTGTCTCTGTCTCCAGAGAGACAGAGAGAGACAGAGAAGCAGAGAGACAGGATACCAACAGGTATTCTAACGCATTATATCTACAAGCACAGTATAGCACTGTCGGGATTTTTTGGATTATCCCTAGGTAATTTACACTATGTATAATTATATTTATGTTTACCTGTGAGACAGAGATAGACAGAGTTAGAGACAGAGTACAGTGCCTGTGCTCTGAAGGAGGGGTGGGGATGTTGGAGTTGGAGAATTATCCTAATACTGATGTCAGCATGCTTCTTCCAATATAGTGAATGAATGAATGATGGTAAATGTATGTCCTCTTTTTTGGTTCACCCTATCTCATTGGGAGGCAACTGATGTGTTAAAAATTAGAACATAGCATCAATTGCCAAAGTGAAGATAGTAAAAAATAATCAACTACAATGGAACCCCGGTTTTTGTCAGGTCTGGATATCATACAGTTTGGATTTCGACCACTTTTTTTCGGCGAATTTTTACCTCGGGTTTCGTACATCCACTTGGAAATTGTCTATATCAGATGCATCTTGCCTGGGCCGCTCATACATTCGTGATGCTAATATGTAATAATAATCACTCTTGGGCACATTATATGTCTTATTTTAGGTTAATATAGACATTTTCATTAATCCATCTATGATATTTTCTTCAAAATTATAAAAGAAACACATTACATAGCATATTAACATGCAATGTTAATATGCTATGGAGTTGTGGTAGCCAGGCAGAGGGAAAACATTACATTTCTCTTGGTCCAGCATCAAAGAAAACATGTATGAATCTGCGTTGGCCCAGCCACCGCCCTTAATACACAGTGCTTTTTTTTATAATTCTCCGGCATGAATTATTCATTACCTCTCCCTTTGTTTATATGGGATCTTAAGGTATTGTTAGAAACATTAAAATCAGTGAAATGGGATGTCGA
>NW_026480014.1:0-26123 GCF_026875155.1 Cherax quadricarinatus | reverse complement strand
CAACCTTTAGCATAATTCAAAATTCCTTCCTTCCTGTTCGGCCCTGCAGCTTCATTGCGTGTCTTTTGGTCACTGCCCCTGTAACCCCTTTCGCCTATTTTTCCAACTTCTAGGACTTTTCGCTTGTGCCCCCAAATTTTTTGTCCCCTCTCCAACCTCTTTTCCAAATTTCCCCAAGAGAGCTCTTTCTCCATTTTTTCAGAAAGCTCTCCTAATTTTTTTTCCCCCCCACTCTTGTTCCACCCTTTTTAAACTGCTCCTCCATCCATCCTCCCTCCCAAAAACCTTTCTCATCTGATCCCTGGTTCCTGCGAGTCCCCACCATTTTGTGTGTGTGTATGTGTGTGTGGGGTTTTGTATGTGTGTACTCACCTTTTACTACCTATTGAGGTTGCGGGGGTCGAGTCGAGCCCGGGCCCCCCCTCTTCACTGTTTGCACTGGGTCCCCTTTCCCAGCCGTGAGCTTTTCATACCTCTGTTTAAAAAGCTATTATGGACCCTGCCTCCCTACACGTTCCCCAAAACTATTCCACTTACTGACTACTCTGGGCTGAAAAAATATTCCCAACCCCCTGTGATTCTTCTGTGTCTTCAGTTCCACTGTGCCCTTGTTACTGTTCCAATCTCTGGAACATCCTGTCTTTGTCCACCTTGTCAAATTCCTCTCAGTATTTTGTATGTCGTTATCATGTCCCCCCTATCTCTCCTGCCCCTCCAGTGTCGTCGGGTTTTGTTTTCCCCTTTAAAACCTCTCCTCGTAGGACATACCTCTTAGCTCTGGGACTAGTCTTGTTGCAAACCTTTGCATTTTCCCTCTATTTTTCCTTCACGTGCTTGGCTAGGTGTGGGTTCCAAACTGGTGCCGCATACTCCAATATGGGCCTGACGTACACGGTGTAAAAGGTCCTGAATGATTCCTTATTAAGATGTCGGAATGCTGTTCTGAGGTTTGCTAGGCGCCCGTGTTTCTGCAGCAGTTATTTGGTTGATGTGCGCTTCAGGAGATGTGCCCGGTGTTTACTCACCCCAAGATCTTTTTCTTTGAGTGAGGTTTGTAGTCTCTGACCCCCTAGACTGTACTCCGTCTGCGGTCTTCTTTGCCCTTCCCCAACTTCATGACTTTGCACTTGGTGGGATTGAACTCCAGGAGCCAATTGCTGGACCAGGTCTGCAGCCCCGTCCCCGATCCTTTGTAGTTCTGCCTGGTCTTCGATCGAAATGAATTCTTCTCATCAACTTCACGTCATCTGCAAACAGGGACACCTCAGAGTCCATTCCTTCCGTCATGTCGTTCACAAATACCCGAAACAGCACTGGTCCTAGGACTGACCCCTGCGGGGACCCCGCTGGTCACAGGTGCCCACTCTGACACCTCGCCATTTCCATGACTCGCTGCTGTCTTCCTGACAAGTATTCTTGATCCATTGTAGTGCCTTCCCTGTTACCCCCGCTTGGTCCTCCAGTTTTTTGCACCAACCTCTTTTTTGGAACTGTTTCAAACCCCCTTCCCGCAGTCCCCAAAAAAATGCAATCCACCCACCCCCTCTCTCTCTTGTCTTACTGCTGTCCCTGTCATAGAACTCCAGTAGGTTTGTGACACAGGATTTTCCCCTCCCTGAAACCAAGTTTTGGGTGCTGTTGATGAGATCGTTTTCCCTTTTAGGTGTTCCACCACTCTTCTCCTGTAATCTTCTCCATGATTTTTTCATACTATACATGCCCTGACCTGGTCTGTAGTTTAATGCTTCATGTCTGTCTCCTTTTTTAAAGATTGGGACTACATTTGCTGTCTTCCATGCCTCAGGCAAACTCCCTGTTTCGATAGATGTATTGAATATTGTTGTTGGGGGTACACAAGGCCTCTGCTCCCTCTCTCAAACAAGGGGGGGATTTATCTGGCCCCATTGCCTTTGAGGTATTAGCTCACTCGAAGCCTTTTCACTTCTTAGGGTTGTGTGCACGTGTCCACATTTGGTGGTGTGCCCCACCTCCCCGTCTTTCTGGAGCCCCCTTCTGTCCCCTCGGGAAACCTTCTTGAACTCTTGTTGATTTCTTCACATACTTCACGGTCATTCTTGTTGTTCTCCCCCTTTTCCTTCCTTAGCCTGATTACCTGGTCCTTACTGTGTTTTCCTCCTGATGGGCTGAAAAAAACATTTTGGGTCAGTTTTGGGTTTTCGCTGCTAGTCATTTTAAATTTTTGTCTTTGGGCCTCCTTCTTATGTGCTTTATTCGTTTCGGGCCCTCCCCTGTTCTCCTTTTTCCCGGGGGCCTTTCCTTCTAATTTTTTTCCATTCCCCCTGCCACTTGGTTTTTGCCTCCCTCCCCTTTTGTAAACCGGGGCTCATCCTGGCTTTTTCATTATTCCTTTTTCCCGGGGTAAAAACCTCCCTGGGGCCCCCTTTTGCTTTTTTGCACATATTCCATATTCATTAACTGGCTTCCTTCCCAGTTCCTTCCCCGAACCCCGTTCGGGAAATTTTCTCTTCCTGTGTAGTCCCCTTTCTTGATTTTGGGTTCTTTCGTCCTGGCCTTCCTCTTCTCCCTCCACTTGTAGCTCTACGTGTATTCAAGCTTAAACCAAAAGGTCCGGGCCCCCAAAGGGGGTTTTTCATATGTATTCCTCGATATCTGCACTACTCAAGGAAAATCTAAGTCCACCTTTTGGGTTTTATCCCTTTTCCCTCTCCTTTTAGTGTCCCTTAGGTTGGCACATGAGTTTTCCAGTACCACCTCCATCATCTTAGCCCTCCATTTACTTGGCCCCCATTTTGGGGCCAAGTTTTCCCAAACGATCTCCCTTTTGGTTAAGGGCACCCATGGTGTGTGTGGTGTGTGTGGTGTGGTGATGTGTGTGTGTGTGTGTGTGTGTGTGGGGTTTTGTGTGTGTGTGTGTGGTGGTTGGTGTGGGTGTGTGTTGTGTGTTTGTGTGTGTTTGTGTGGTGTGTGTGTGTGTGTGTATGTGTGGGGTATGTGTTTGTTATATTTTGTGGTGTGTGTGTGTGTGTGTGGTGTTTGAGTGTGTGTGTGTGTGTTTTGGGGGGTGTGTGTGTTGTGTGTGTGGTTGGTGTATTTGTTGGGGTTTGGTGTGTGTGTGTGTGATGTGTGTTATGTGTGTTTTGTGTGTGTGTTGTGTGGTGTGTTGTGTGTGTTATTTTGGTTGTTATGTTTGTGTGTGTATGTGTTTTGTTATGTGTGTGTGTATTTTGGGGTGTATATGTGTGTTGTTATGTGTTGTGTGTGTGTGGTGTGTGTGTGGTTTTGTGTTTTTGTGTGTGTGGTTTGTGTGTGTGTGTGTGTGTGTGGTGTGTGTGTGTGTGTGTGTGTATGTGGGGTGTGAAATTTGTGGTTTTGTTAAAATGTGTGGATTTTGGGTGTGTGTTATGGTGTGTGTGTTGGTGTGTGTGTATTGTGTGTGTATATGTTGTGTGTGTGTGTGTGTGTGGTTTGTGGTTTTAGTGTGTGTGTGTGTTGTGTGTGTGTGTTGTGTGTGTTTGTGTGTGTTTGGTTCAGGCATTTTGGCAAATTACAATTTTTATATTTCCCGGGCTGTAGTTTTTGAAGGTTTATTGATGACCGGGTAGAGAACACCCTCACTGCTGCCAGGGGGGGGACAGGGGCCGGGCGGGGTGGGGCAGGGCAGGCAGGGCAGGGCAGGAGGGGCGGGGGAAGTGCTGTGGAGAACGGGGCTCTTCTCTCTCTCTCTCCCCCTTTTTTTTTTTTACACGGGTTTGAAAAGGGTTAAAGGGTTCCAAATTTTATTGACAAGCTAAAGCTGTTACCACACAGTCATTTGAAAGCATTTTTATTGTTAGAACCATTTCCCACAACTATTCACATGTCAATTTTTTTTACTTATTTAACCCCCATTCTCTGCCCCCCCCCCTTCCCCTTTTCCCCCCTGCCACCTGGTTCTGGCCTGGCAACCCACATGTAGGGGAAACAGTGGGGGAGGGGTAAAGGGGGGAAAAGAACCATTAATCAAGCTGAGAGATATGATGAGGAAATTGACAAGATTATTGGGGTAATCTCTCTCTCCTCTCTCTCTTCTCTCTCTCTCTCTCTCTCTCTCCTCTCTCTCCCTTTTTTTTCTCTCTTCTCCTCTCCTCTTTTTCTCTCTCCCCTTTTCCCCTCCTCTCTCCCTTTTCTCTCTCCCCTCTCTCTCCTCTCTCCCCCTCTTTGACCATTATTTTTGCATTTCTTTTACCACAGTTATGGTAACATTTCGAAGTTATCCCCGGGAAAAACACAACCCCATAGAAAATAAAATAACGCTGAGGGCCTCAGTTAGATACAATCTTTTAACACCTTTTACAAGGAATATTCTCACTGTGGGTGATGGGGTGTGGATTTCTATTCACTCGTGCGTAAAGCCTGGAAGTAATGTTTGAAATGTTGGCCTGGCAGTAGGAGTGTTTGGGGAGTGTTAGGGCTCGTTATGTATGCCGTCAGTTGCCTTAAAATGTAGCATTACAGTGTTGTGAGGGGGTTGATTTAGTGGATTTGTACATGAGTTAATGGTTTAGCATGGAATAAGTATCAGTCTGTTTTTTGGGGTTATCCTAGGTTCTCTACACATATGCTGCTATGTGATAATTCTATGTAACTGTATTTGTGTATACCTAATAACTTCTTACTTAATTACTTACTGAAAAGCCTTGGGTAACATTGAAATGGGTTCGGCAAATGTTTTCTTTGGTGGGTTACTGCCTAGTATGGGCAAGTAGGCCTGTTCCCCCCTGAAGGTTGCAATGATTTATGTATATATATAATTTACCTTTTCATTTAATTTTTTTATTGCTTATATTTGCGTAATAGCTAAATCGTAAAGTTTGCTTTATATTGTTATTTGGTAGTTATGTTGTAGTAGGATGAAACTTTTTTTCCCTCGTTCAAGTCTGATGTCTAATACTGAAATTATCGCTTTTTGTTGTTTCCCTGCCGGCTTTTTGTTGGGCAGCGACAGCAACCCAGGACTCACGTGACGAGGGGCGGGGTTTTCCCTTTCCCCTCACGTGAATATTCAGTCTGCTCAGATCTCTGGGGGTTTTGGACAGATTGTCGTCTCTATTCTTGTTAGTTCTGTAGAACTCGTCACAGAACCTTGTTAGACTAGTGATTTCGACGTTGTACTGAGGTTGTGTGTCGCATAAACACTTTGGGCACTCAGGCCCTGAACTTACTTTGACCTAACGTTGTACTGGTATCTGTGTTATCACAGTCGGGGATTTTCTTATCTAAACTTAGGATTCAGTAGTATGGGAGTTTGTAACTTTTGTGGGGATCTGCGGGTGGTCCTATTGGGGGTCTTTTTTAAATCTCCTTGTTCCTGAATTCTGTGTTGCTGGTTGTTGTATTGCTATTGGGCTCTAGCATTCTTTTTATTGTTCAAGCAGACTGTCGGTTGCCAGCGGTCAAGAAGTTTATTTGGGGACTTGTATCACTTGTTTAATTAGTCTAGTTTGAGACAACAACTACTTAGAATTATTATCGCTGCTGGATGAGGTAGAGTGCGTGTTGTGCTTTGAAACCCCTCTACTGTTTCCCAGACGGCTAATGGTAAACGAAGGGGCCCAGGTGTGTGCAGGAGGTTAATTACTGTGGGCATTGAACTTATTGTGGGCCTTTAACGCTACGTCAGTCGATGTTTTATTGCCAAAATTTACGAGAACATAGGCATCAAGAGAGGATTATATGGAGTGGCACTAAACGGTTTTGTTATAGAATTTTCGTGAAAGTGCTAACTGCTAAAGGGTTACGAGGCTTTGGTTGACGTACAAGATGTCAGCTTAACGTAACACCGGCAGTGAGGTCAAGTTGATTGAGTATCACGAATTATTCGGGGTTAAGCCCGAAACGTGCCTTGAGGCTGATGAGGTGTTTTCGAAAATGTTTCAAAGTTTGGAACTGTACATTGGCCCACCTGGCAAATGGGTAAAAGGTGTTACACGGGATTTCCTGAGGGTTCTTTTAATCTAAAGATTGCGCTAGGCAATCTATACCCTCGTATGTAATACTTGAAGAGTTTAGAACCAGGTATGGTAGGGCGGGGCAGAGCGTACGTGGAGATGTGGGGGGAATAGACCATAGGCGGCAGACGTGGCAAGGAAGTATGGCTCCGGGGCCGGCAGGGCGGAGAAACCGGCATACACCCGTTTGCCAAAGGGAAAGAACGGGGGGCAAGGGAGGAGGGGTGGTCGCATGTGGATGAAGAGGTAGGGGCCCCTCCGGTGGTCGGGAGAAGGGGTGACCAGGGAATCACTGGCCATTAAGTGGCTCCTGGGCCGGCAAGGGGCGGAGCACCTGCGCATGAGCACCGGGATGCCTAAAGAGAACGTGTGCAAGGAGGAGGCGTGGTCGCATGTGGAGTGAAGAGGTGGTGCTTCCTGGGGAATCGGAAGAAGTGGTGATCCATGATCCCTGGCCATCACAGTACAGTTGTCAAGTGAGGAGGTACAGGAGGAGCAGCATTTGAAGGCTATTGAGGAGGATTTGGAGACGGTGATAAGCATGTTACCAGTCTACGGAGTGGGAGTTACAGCGACAAGACCTGGATCAGGGCAGAAGGTGTGTTGGGGAAGGGAGGATAAAGGTGGCACCCTGGGGACAGTGCAGTTGCCATGGAAGGGCAGGAGGCGGATTAAGGGTGGTAAGAGGTGGAAGCCCTTGCTGGTCCAGGACTCAGATAGGAAATGAGGAGTACAAGGAAAAGGGCAGCAGCGTCAGATTCGGACGATGTCTGACGCGGCCCCAAAGGCGGGGAAAAAGACATGGGGTTATGGTACCCAGAGTGACTCTGCGAGAGGGCCACAACAGAAGGGGGGGGATGGTTGGGAAGGGGGGGGGAAAGTCTGTGGCAAAGGCACGTCCAGGGGAACGGTCTGAAGGGAAGAATCTTGACATGAGGCGGGGAAGAAACCTTAAACTGGCCTCAGGTTTTGTAACAATAAATATTAATGGTCTGTGTGATGGTGTTAAAACGGGAGTGCTTCAGGATGTTTTTGAATAGGTACAAGGTGACGTAGCTTTTGTGCAGGAGCACAATTTTAAGCTTGGTCGTGAATTAAGTGGTGCGGGGTTAGGCTTATGTGTTGCCGTCTGAGCGTTTAAAAGGAGAGTGGGTGTGTTGATCAGGGAGGCGAGCCGTTTGTATTGCATAGGAAAGAGGGGGGGGGGGGGGGAGAGTATTAGTGTGGAAGGATGGTGGATGGAAAAAGAGGGGCGTTTGTGTGTGGTGTATGCCCAGCGGGAAAGTGACTGAAAGTGAAGATGGATTTTGTGCGGGAGGAGCTCGTGTATTCCCTACGCACGTTACCTCTGGGGCCAATTGTGGGGGGGGATTGGAATTGTGTAATTAAGAGGACAGACGGGGAAACCCCAGAGGAGCGGGATATTTTTCCTCAGTCTTGGGGGCCTGCTTAGAGATCTTCAGTTAGTGATGCTTTCGGGGGAGGTCTGTGGGAGGTGGAACATACGTTTATAAGAAGGGATATGCGGCTTGTTTGGCAGGTTATATTTATCTCAGAGGGTTTTGGTAAGTCTTTTAAAACTTTGAGATGGTGTCTTCCGATCATAGGGCGGTATTAGTGGAGGTGGGATGGGATGCTTTGGCTCGAGGCAGGGAAGTTTTTGGGAAACTGAACCGATGATTTTGGGGGATAGGGAGGGAGTGGAAGCATTTGCAATATTTTGGGAAACAGCTCTGTGCCGACAAAAGGACTGAGGAAGATGTGGTAGGATGGTGGGATAGTGTGGCTAAGTTAGAATACGTCAATTTTATGTGAGGGAGGGCAAACGCATTAATCAATTGGGGTTTGGGTTTTTTCAAATTACTTAGAATCTAGATTACGGAATTGTTACGAGGGGGGGGGTTTGGCGGGGTGTACCCGGTGGAGGATATACACATGTTGAAGGACAGAATAAGGATTTGCAAGAAGAACGTTTTGAAGTGTACGGGTACAGGCGGGGTTGGACGAAGTACTCTGGGGCGACAAGCCATCAGCTTGTGTGCTGCGAGGACAGAAGGTACGAAGCGAACGACTACAATACCGGGTTTGCAAGTCATATCTTCTGTGGGGGGTTTTAGAGAGGGTCAGGTATTAAGGGACACCAAGGGGATGAGTGCATATGCAGATAGATGGTTTAAGGAATACGGGAAAAGTAGGGGGGTGGATGGTGAGGTTTTTGGGGAAAGGGTATGTGAGTATGTGCCGTGCAAATGGGGAGGAGTGTTTGGGAGGCACTGGGTGGGGCCCATTGAGGGGGGGAAATATGGAGAGCCCTTAAGGACATGGGGAAAGGGGGTAAGGCACCTGGGATCGATGGTTTACCTAGCGAATTTTATGTACAGCACTGGGGTCTGCTTAGGGGTTTCCTAGTAAGGTTAATAATGCCATGAAAGACGGAGGTAAGATGGGAGAATCTCAGGCAACGGCGGTGGTGGTGTTGGTCCCAAAGGGTAAACAGCAGAGTACCCTTCGGGATTACCGAGCCATTTCGTTGCTTTGTGCTGATTATAAATTTTTTTGCGAAAATTCTTGGGAATCGGCTAAATGTGTTGGGGGGAGGGTCGTGTTTGAGTCTCAGTTTGGTTTACCTGGTAGGTCAATGAGCGCGGGCCACGGGATTATCAAGGGGTTCCTGGAGGACATGGAAAGGGGCGTTGGTGGCGTTGGATTGGCAAGGGGCTTATGATAGGGTGGAAAGAAAGGCTTTGAGGGATATTCTCCTACGACAGGGGTTTTGGCGAAGAAATAAGTGGGGTGGGTGGATACGTTGTACTTAAACGCGAAGGTAAGGGTGCAAATCAATGGGTGTGTGGGGGGGGAGTCAACATGGAGTGGGGTCTTCGGCAGGGATGTCCTTTATCACAAATATTGTTTGCATGTGTTCAGGATCCTTTTTATAGGATGGTGGAGGATCGTCTAAGGACGGGGGGAGGGTGGGGGAGCTGAAGCTGTGGCCTGGTTTGGTGGGCTATGTTGATGATACCACATTTTTGCAAGTGAGGAGACAGGTTAAGGACTTTTGGGGGAAATTGTACACACTTTTGGGGAGAGCTACTGGGATGAAGGTAAATCTGGAAAGTCAATGATCATGGGGCTGGGGAGTGGAAGAGGATTAGATTGGGGATGTGATGTTGTGCAGCGGAGGACCGGGAGTCTGAAAATCTGCGTGTCATGTATGAGGCTGCCTGGTGCGCAAGGGTTAGCAATTCGAATAGGATGGTGGAACAGTGCAGCGACGGTTGGGAATGCTGCGACCTCACCATTTAACCCCCTTAGGCAACGTGCAATTGTCATCATTGTATTACTATATAGTAAAGTCTGGTTGGTTTCGGCTGTGATGCCGTTAACAGGAACGGCGATCACGAATATTCTTAGAATGGTGTTCAATTTTTGTGGGGTTCAGGGTGAAAACTGGTTGCGAAGGGGGGAAAGTGACATTGCCGGTATGTAGGGGAGGGTTGGGGTTTTGTTGGACTTGAGAAAGTGCTGAAATGTGTGTTTATTAAGAGGGAAGTGATAAATGCAGGTGGATGGAGGGAGGGTCAGCTAGAAAGGTACATGCTCCCCCTGGGGAAATGGTATGGAGGGGCGGAAATTGAAGGAATGTGAGACAGTGTTACGCCCCTTAATGTTAGCCAGGGAACCGGGAAAAGTAAAGGGGGGAACTTTGTGTAAATTGTTAGAGGGGACATGTAGTGGCGCCGGTTGAAGGGATCTACCCCATGTATGCATGGGATGTAATTGGCGAAGATTTTGTAAATTAAGGATACGACCTAGGCGCGTGAGGTTATGTAACCGTTTCCTGCATGGGATTTTGCCAACGGGAGCGATGCTCCGAGATAGGAGGGTTATTGAGGGTGGGGGGGGTGGCAGATGCAGTGGGGAAAAAGACTGCGTATCAGTCGTCTATTTTTGTGAAGGTTTGGGGGTGCATCAGGGTATGGATGCGTAAGGATGTGGGGTGGGGTGGGGTCAAGGTGTGGGCGGTTTTTGCGAGCGTTGAGTCTTGAATGAGTGGTGTGGAGGAGAGTGTGGTAAGAGGTTAGCATATGTCCCTCGTGGACTACATATATGTTTTATGGGGTATGAGGGGGAAGGTGGGGTGGGTATGTGCTGAGAAGGACTTTGGCGGCGACGTTTTATCGAACTTTGTGTCGCAATGAGACATTTTTGGGAAAAGGTGGGAAGAGTATTTTTGAGGGTTATAGAGGGCTAACAATAGGGAATTTATTGGCGTTATAAGGGGCTTTAACTGCCGGGGTGAGTGGGTTGGTAAAGGGGGGGGGGGGTTCAGGGGATTTCATCGGGCTCACCTCCTTGGGAATGCAGTGATGTGGTTGGGTGTGATTGGAGGCACTAGTGGTTGTGGACCAGGGGAGAGGTTGTGCAAGATAAGTTTTGCTTAGTTCCCTTGATGGGAAGGTGTAAGGAGCAGATTAAATATATAACATGTATTAATGTATAACCTATAAAATTTTATAAACATGTATATTTTCTTTGTAGGTATTATGTTCCACTTGCACTGGTATTGCAATTGGAATTTGAATTTTCTTGAGAGGGTTTTCCTTTCACTATTTCCTTGAAGCACTGAGTTTTTTTGCCTTTTTTTGTAACGTGGTCCAGCATCAGTTTTGACGTAATTACCTATTATTATTATTCTTATTTAAGGTATTGTATTTTTTGGTAGTCCTGTACCATTCATGGTTGTAAATAATGTTTTTCCCCAAGTGACATGTGTCATAATTAAAACCTAAATTGAGGATAAAATTTAATGTCATGATTATTCAGGTTGGTGATAGGGTTTGTTTTTAATGGTTTTGTGTGAGTGGGGGGGGGGAGGGATGATGGGTCACTGTGTTGCAGCCCCAGGTTTCTTAATAAGGCATATTGTAGGTCTGGTGTATTTGTTGCGAGTTGTATTATGGGTGATTGTCATTAAGCTTGGTGCATTATTGTGTTGAGGTTGTAATTTTAGGAGTTTTGTTTATAGCCATTTTGTGGCCTTTGTTATTATAACTTTATTCCTTCTTAAATTGTGATATGTTTTAAAAACTTGTATATAATAGACTGTCAGATGTTGCCTGGATTGTTTTGTGTTTATATATTGTTTTACTGATGTTGTCCTTGTTCATTATTTTATATATGTACCTATTAATATTTGTACATGAAGTTTTAAATAAAATAAAAAAAAAAAAAAACTTAGAGCACTTACACACATACACACAAACTTGTACATATTTGTAATATCTTATTAAATGTTAATGTACCAGACGGTACCTAAGAATTATAAATGTGATATGTGCTTTCAGCACAATACTATTGTATACGAGAGAAGTGATATTATTTTGATTACTGTGTTTAATTTAACTTGATAATATACCTCTAGACTTAATAAATTTATTAAATTTTAATTTCTCTAGTTAGTAGCCTACCAGTTGTAATCCTGAAACACTATTGAATCATACTGAATTCTAATGGATAATTGGATAAGGATACTGACTACTTGTTACGAAAACCCAGTAACAGGTTGGATGCTAGAAGGGCAGTCCTTTCTAGTATTCACTGGAGATCTCTAAGCTTTTAGAATCGCGTTTTTTGTAACAAATGGGGGCCTGTCCAGAAGGCTCTTGATCCAAGGTCTTGGAGAAAATGTCCGGGATGCTCTTGATCCAAGGTTTTGGAGAAATTGTCCAGTTTGACATACTAGTAACTCTATGATCAAACACTTTGAGTACTTTCCTAATCTGAAGACTTTGAGTTTAGTCTTGTACAACATACCAGGTGGATGTATGTACCTGACTGAGTCTCTTGATCCAAGGAGATGGAAATACTGTTTATGAGCTCTAGCTCTAAGACAACCAACACTAAAATTCCTATTAGGATTATAGTTTCCCATAATCACTCTCTCGTAGTACAATTATTTTTGTGATGTATGCCAAAGTGAAACAGTTAATTGATACTCTGACTTTGTCTGAGTTAAGTACATTAAAACTTCAGACGTGTTGGCAAGTAGCCAATATCTCGGTGTGACGTATAACAGGAATTACACCACAGAAACTGTCAGAGCATTAATTAAAGATATATTGTTTCCTGCTCATACAGAAATGTCTGATTATGATTCAGATTCAGAAAGTCTAGTGTCACAATTAGGAAGTATAACTCTATCTGATGACGTAGAAGAAAGAGCAACTAAGGCAGAAGTGAGCCTAGTGTCTGAGCCTAGTGTAGCTCAGTTCTCGCTCACGCCTTCCCTCCTAACTGTTAGCTTGACGCAGCCACATACTAGTACAGTGTATGCTACACCTGTATCTACTTATCCTAGACCATATCTAGACTCTCTAGAGACGCCTGAACGAAGTGTCCGACCTAAGGACCGTCCAGACCACGTTAATTTCCCTACTCCTCCATTACCTACTGGTCCTATCTCTCAGGAACAGTTTGAGAGGTTAGAACGCCTCATTATGTTGCAGACTGCACAAATAGAGGCACAGAGGAAATTGAACGAAGAAGATTTCCAGAGAGAAAATGTTCGTCTTGGAAGACAACAGACTGATAGATCACAAGACACATTTAATGTGCAGAAAGCCGCATCCATGGTTCCTAAGTTTTTTGAAAGTGACTTACACACCTATTTTGATGTGTTTGAGAACCAGGCACGTGCTATGAACTGGGCACGTAAGCACTGGGCAACACTGTTGCATACAGCGTTGACAGGAGAGCTCAAACTTGTACTGCTGCTTTACCATTTGCCAAGTACATTAGTTATGATGCTGTCAAACAAACTTTTCTAGAGACATATAACTTGTTACCTGTAAGTTATCAAAGAGCATTTCGTACGTTACAACGACGACAAGATGAAACTTGTGTAGAATTTGCTCGTGAGAAAAAAGTTGCTTTTGAGAGATGGTCTAGAGCTGCCAAGTGTAAACTACAACAGCCTTGTTCAGTTGTTACTACACGAAGAGTTTAACAACTGTATGTCTGCTGACATACAAGAATATCTGATCGATCATACTACCTCGGATATTCTGGAAACTGCAGCATTAGCAGACAATTACGAGATTTCTCACAAACTTGTATGTACTAAAACACAAAGAAACAAGGTAACTAAAGATTGTCCTAGAAGTTGGCAACCTAAATCAGCTGCTCATTGCCGGCCTGATGTACCTGCTACTGTAGAATTGAGACACTTATGCAACACATGGGAATCTTTATTGAAGAAACGTTTCGCCACACAGTGGCTTCATCAGTCCAACACAAAGTAGAAGTGGGTAAGGAGAGTAGAAGTTTGAGGTAATCAGTCCCTCAACCTGGAATCGATGTGTTCAGTCCATCACTTCCTACAAGAGTGATGGACTGAAGGTGCTCTAGAGAGATTTCATCAGACATTGAAGTCCATGATGAGAGCTTATTTTGAACATTTTTCTAGAGACTGGGATGAGGGTATACCTTTTCTTCTGTTCGCTATGAGAGAAAGTGAGCAAGAAAGTCTCGGATTTAGTCCATTTGAATTAATATTCGGACACCAAGTGCGTGGTCCTCTCGCAGTGTTGAAAGACGTGTGGACAGGAAAATCAAATCCATCATTGGTACTTCACCTTCATTAATGCAACAACATTTGACAGCCGCTAGAGAGCTAGCTTCGAAAAACCTAGTTTCAGCCCAAGCTAGAATGAAGCAACATTATGACAAGCGTGCTGTCTCTCGTTCTTTTAAAGCAGGAGATAACGTGATGGCTCGGAAATTAGTACCAGGTCATGCTCTACAAGCCAGGTATGATGGTCCCCTGGAAGTAGTGAAAAGGCTTAGCGACGTAAATTATTTGGTACGTACGCCTGGGAAAAAGAAATCTAATCATGTGTACCATGTTAACCAGCTTAAGGCATACTACGCTAGTCCTCTACCTACCTAGTCCTCTACCCAGTTTGTCAGCCGTTTAGATCTCTTACGAGGCTATTATCAAGTCCCGCTTACTGAAAGTGCTCAAGAAATATCTGCTTTTACTGTTCAAGATGGATTGTTTAACTACCTCGTCACCCCCTTCGGCCTATGTAACGCAGCTTCTTCATTCCAGCGTATAATGAACGAGTTGACCCACAATTTAGAAGGAGTAGAAGCCTACCTTGACGACTTAGTGGTGTACAGTGACGAGTGGGAACAGCACTTGACGCATCTCAGAGCATTGTTTGAGAGACTGGCGCACAACAACTTCACTGTTAACTTGGCTAAATGTAGTTTTGGTCAAGCCAAGATTACCTATTTTGCTTTTTTATAGGCCAAGGGGAGGTTGCTCCTAATTGAGGCTAAGGTTGTGCAATTTCTGAATTTCCAGTGTCCCCAGGATAGGAAGGGAGTACAGAGAATTTTCCCGGGGATGCAGGATATTATCCCCAGGTTCTGTCCAACTTTTCTCAGATTGCAGCTCCTCTCACTGACTTACTAGTAGCAAAGTTCAGTTCACCTGGACTAGAGATTGTTCAAACTCGTTCAAAGGTTTAAGCGCTTGTATCCTCTGCTCCTGTGTTGAAAAGTCCTAATTTTAATCTTCCCTTCTTTTTTCATATAGATGGAGGGGGTTATGCAGTGGGTGCTGTGCTGCTCCAACAGTCAACATCCACTGATATTCTCCATCCTAATGTTTTCTATTCATCTAAGCTTAAACGACACCAGAAAAATTATGCCACTATTGAGAAAGAGGCTCTAGCTCTTGTGGTGTCCTTGGAACATTTTTACGTGTATTTGGGCACTTCCCATTTAAAAAATTAACGTTTTTTCTGACCACAATCCACTCACCTACATAAATATTATGAAGAGTAAAAATGCTAGGATCATGAGGTGGGCTCTCAGAATCCAACCTTATTCTATTAGTATAAAACACATAAGTGGTCATTGTAATGTAATTGCTGACGCTCTGTCATGTCCTTAATAATTATCAGTTACATTAAATTAACGTAATTTTATGCCCAAATACCTTTTGTTACTTGCTATGTCAAATTCAGTAAAGTAACTTAATCCTTCCAGCCCATATTAACTATATATACTCATGTCTAATTATTATATTTATATATTCACAGTATTGATGTGTGTGAGGAGGAGACATAAGCTGAGTGTTGAGTGGGTAGTGTGGTGTGGGCGATGTACTGCGTGTGGCGCAACACTGTCCTGCCGCAGACCCCCCCCTTACTACACACCTTAAGCTGTTTCATACTCAGATCTCCATACTGCATAGCATTCCACAACCACTACTTAAGAGTGGAATGCAGTCTCCTCTACTATGATCGAGCCTCAAAGTGCCCTGCTCATCTACACTGATGTACATAACCTCGAGTATGCAGAGATACGATACTGTGTACTGCCCTAGTACTAGGGGCATATCCTAGTGACGGACGCTGTGAAATTGTAGAGGTGCTTGGCACGAGAGTGACTCTGATTAATATTTATATTAAATTGTATTGATATGAGTAATCAGTAATAATGTGAAAGACATTAATGCAACTCCTAGTGCGACTGTCTGTCGTGTTGGGGGGGTGTTGCAACCCCTGAATGGGTTGCAATGATTATGTATATATATAATTATTACCTTTTCATTTAATTTTATATTGCTTATATTTTCGATAATAGCTAAATCGTAAATGTATTGCTTTATATTGTTATTTGACGTAGTTATGTTGTTGGGTGGGGATGTAACATATTATGTGCTCAGTTCCAAGTCTTGATTGTCTAACTACTGTAATTATCGGCTCTTGCTTGTTTCCTGCCGGCTTCTTGTTGGGCAGCGACAGCAACCCACGGAGCTATCACGTGATCGAGGGGGGGGTGTCCTCACCTCGCCTGAAGTATTCAATCTGCTTAGACTCGCTTGGTGGTTGGGGCAGATTGTCTGTTCATTATTCTTGTTAGTTCTGTAGAACTCTGTTCACAGAACCTTGTATAGACTTAGTGATTTTCGACGTTGTACTGAGGTTGTGTGTCGCATAGACACTTTGAGCATCTCAGGTCCTGAACTGTAGCTTCTGACCTAACGTTGTACTGGTATCTGTGTATTATCACAGTCGGGGATTTTCTTATTCTGAACTTAGATTCAGTAGTATGGGAGTTTTGTGACTTTTGTGGAGGATCTGCAGATGGTCCCTACTTAGTGTCGTTATATTATCTCCTTGTTCCTGATTCTGTGTCGCAGTGGCTTGTTGTATTGCTATTGGGCTTAGCATTCTTTTTATTGTTCAAGCAGACTGTTCTGGTTGCCAGTCGGTCAAGAAGTTTATTTGAGGACTTTGTCAGTCACTTGTTTAAGTCTAGTCTAGTCTTGAGACATAATGAACTACTTAGAGCACTTACACACATACACACAAACTTGTACATATTTAAATATCTTATTAATGTTAATGTAACCAACGGTACCTAGAATTATAATTGTGATAGTGCTTTCAGCACAATACTATTGTATACGAGAGAAGTGATATTATTTTGATTACTGTGATTAATTTAATTTGATAATATACCTCTAGACTTAATAAATTTATTAAATTTTAATTCTCTAGTTAGAAGCCTACCATTGTAAATCCTAAGCACTATTGAATCAGAACTGAATTCTAATGGAAATTGGACAAGGATACTGACTACTTGTTACACACCCAATAACAGGCTGGATGCTAGAAGGGCAGTCCTTACTAGTATTCACTGGAGATCTCTAACGTTTATGAATCGCGTTTTTTTTGTAACAAGGCCCTGTTTCAAGTTTCGTGCCGTCATTCGTGTCCCCTCTGACGGCAGATGGGTAAAAGTCCCTCTGTTGACCACCGTTTTTGCCTTCATTAAGGGATCCAGCTGACGGATGACATGGACAGTGAAATTGATGCTGGCACCAGTAACAGCCTATTTGATCAGGCTCTATCCTCCACGATGCCTGTCACGGTACAAGGCGCGGGACGGTGAACCCCGGAACACCCCCATGTAGACTCCAGAATGGACACTACTTCTCACAACGTCAGTAACCTTCAGAGGGTAACCGAGGACTTATAG
Source organism: Cherax quadricarinatus (assembly GCF_026875155.1). Taxonomy (NCBI): domain Eukaryota; kingdom Metazoa; phylum Arthropoda; class Malacostraca; order Decapoda; family Parastacidae; genus Cherax; species Cherax quadricarinatus. The sequence goes on along the minus strand of NW_026480014.1, from coordinate 9,093 downwards.
ACTGATCTAAACAAGGATAGCGCAAGCAAGTTCTCAGAGACCTACCCACCACCGCAGTAGTCACCTTAGGTATACAAGTTTGTCAGGAAACAGGACTGAGTGTTTTCCGGACGTGGGTCCTTTTGTGCATGAAAACCCGCAGCTTGTGGTCACCTGACCCGAAGACTTTTCCACTGCTTACCCCTCACCCCTTTTAGAAAAAAGGTCAGCAAATAATTCTTCTTAACAAGCTTCTCATAATACACAAAAAAAAACAAAGTTGTTTTTTGATATAAGTGGTTCAAACACCTCTAACTCCGCAGTCCGAAAGTGTCAACACTAGTCCGTAAAATATACACACTAGAAGATAATGACTTGTGGTTGTTTGACTCTACTGGTGACGAGTTAACTTTAAGATCTTGTCAACATCCCAGTAACAGAGACGGCCAGTAACTCAGGTATCACAGTAACTCAGACATGAACAGTAACTCAGGCACACAGTAAACTCAGACAATACATAACGCAGGCATCACACAAACTCAACATTGAACAGTAACTCAGGCATCACAGTAAACTCAGGCATCACAGTAACTCAGGCATCACAGTAACTCAGGGCATCAGATAAACTAAGACATCACAGTAACACCAGCATCACAGTAACCAGGCATCACAGGTAACCTCAGGCATCACAAGTAACTCATCAGGCATCACAGTAACTCAGCATCACAGTAACTCAGACATGACAGTGAACTCAGGCATCACAGTAACTCATAATGACAGTAGCTCAGACATGACATTACCTCAGACATTACAGTAAACTCAGCATGACAGTGACTCAGACATGAACAGTATCTCAGACATGACAGTAACTCAGACATGACAGTAACTCACACTGACAGTAACTCAGGACATCAGAATAACTTCAGGGACATAAAGTAACTTCCCAAAAAGTCTTTTCCTGTGTGTGTGGCTGGCACCATGGTGTGTTGCTATGGCAACCATGGAGTGTGCGGCACCATGGGTGTGTGCTGCACCATGGTGTGTGCTGGCACCGTGTGTTGTGCTGGCACCATGGTGTGTGCCTGACCCAAGGTGTGTTGTGTGGCACCACGGAGTGTGGTCGGCACCATGGTGTGTGTGCGTGAGTGGCCACCAGCGGCGTGTGTGGCACCATGATGTGTGTGTGTGGGGGCAACCATGGTGTGTGGTGTGGCACCCATGGTGTTTGCTGGCACCATTGTGTGGTGTGTGCACCATGTGTGTGTTCTGGTACCATTGTGTGTGTGCAGCACCATGGTGTGTGGTGGTGGCACCATGGTGTGTGTGTGGCACATGGTGTGTGCTGGCACCATGGTGTGTGGTGTGTGCACCATGGTGTGTGTGTGTGTGGCACCCATTGGTGAGTTGTGGACCATGTGTTGTGTTGAACCATGGTGTGTTGCTGGTACCGATTGTGTGTGCTGGCACCATGGTGGTGTGTGTGGCACCATGGTGTGTGTGCTGTCACCATGGGTTTGTGTGGCACCATGGTGTGTGTTGCTGGCACCTGGTGTGTGGCTGGCACATGGTGTGTGCTAGCACCATGGTGTGTGAAGGCACCATGGTGTGTGTGGCACCATGGTGTGTGTGCTGGCACCATGGGTTGCTGTGCACCATGGTGTGTGCCTGGCACCATGGTGTGTGCTGGCACCATGGTGTGTGCTGGTACCATGGTTTGGTTGGCACATGGTGTGTGTGGCACATGGTGTGTGGCTAGCACCAATTGTGTGTGTGCTGGCACCAGGTGTTGCTGGCACCATGGTGTGTGCTGGCACCATGGTGTGTGCTGGCACCATGGTGTGTGCTGGTACCATGGTGTTGAGGTTGCACCACGGTGTGTTATACACTTTCTTCCCCTCCAGCTGTCCTCCTGGCCTAAGTGTTGTGCACCTAAATGCCACTTTTGCCACCTGGCACTCTAACATAGTTGGCATGAGCTGACCACGAGTGTCTATGTTTGGGCAAGACAGACCTGGTGTCTGTGTCTGTCAAGATATCCTGGTTTCCTGTGTCTGTGCAAGACAGACCTGGTGTCTATGTCTGGCAGACAGGCCTGGTGTCTGTGTCTGAGCAAGACAGGTCTGGTGCTGTGTCCCTGGCAAGACAGGTCTGGTGTCGTGTCTGGGCAAGACAGGTCTGGTGTCTGTGTCTGTGCAAGACAGGTTCAGGTTCCTGTGGTCCAGTGCAAGACATGCCTGGTGTCTGTGTCTGTGCAAGACAGGTCAGGTGTCTGTTTCTGTGCAAGACAGTCGGTGTCTGTGTCTGGCAAGACAGGCCTGTGTCTGTGTCTGAGCAAGACAGGTCTGGTGTCTGTGTCTGGGCAAGACAGGTCTGGTGTCAGTGTCTGGGCAATGACAGGTCTGGTGTCTGGTGTCTTTGCAAGACAGGTCTGGTGCCTGTGTCTGGCTATACAATGCTGGTTCTGTGTCTGTGCAAGACAGGCCTGGTGTCTGTGTCTGATCAAAGACAGCGGTGTCTGTGTCTTGCAGGACACCTGTGTCTGTGTCTGAACAAGAAAGGCCTGGTGACCGTGTCTGTAACAAGACAGGCCTTGTGTCTGTGTCTGTGCAAGACAAGGTCCTGAGTCCGTTGTCAGTGCAAGACAGGCCTGTGTCTGTGTCTGTACAACCCCCCCACCCCCACCCCACAGCCCGGTGTCAGAGTACTGTACAAGACAGGCCCTGGTGTCTGTGTCCTGTACAAGACAGGCCTGGTGTCTGTGTCTGTACAAGACAGGCCTGGTTTCCTGTGTCTGTGCAATACAGGCCAGGTGTCAGAGTCTGTACAATACAGGCCTGGTGTCTGTGTCCTGAACAAGACAGGCCTGGTGTCTGTGATAAGACCGGTCTGTTGTCTGTTTCTGTGCAAGACAGGCTGGTGCCTGTTGTCTGTACAATACAGGCCTGGTGTCCTGTGTCTGTGCAAGACAGCCTGTGTCAGTGTCCTGTGCAAGACAGGCCTGGTGTCTGTGTCTGAACAAGACCAGTCTGGTTCTGTGTCTGTACAAGACAGGCCTGGTGTCTTGTGTCCCCTGTACAAGACAGGCCTGGTTCCTGTGTCTGTACACGACAGGCCCTGGTGTCTGTGTCTGTACAAACAGGTCTGGTGTCTGTGTCTGTGCAAGACAGCCTGATGTCTGTGTCTGGCAAGACAGGTCTGGTGTACTGTGTCTGTACAAGCCAGGCCTGTTCTGTGTCAGTGCAAGACAGGTCTGGTGTCTGTGTCTGTGCAAGACAGGCTGGTGTCTGTGTCTGTACAAACAGGCCTGGTGTCTGTGGTCTGTACAAGACAGGCCTGGTGTCAGTGTCTGTACAAGACAGGCCTGGTGTCTGAGTCTGTACAAGACAGGCCTGTGTCTGTGTCTAGTAGCAAGACAGGCCTGTGTCTGTGTCTTGTAGCAAGACAGGCCTGGTGTCTGTGTCTGTACAAGACAGGCCCTTGTGTCCTGTGTAAAGACAGGTCTGGTGGTCAGTGTCTGTGCAAGACAGCCTGGTGTCCTGTGCTGTACAGAGACAGGCTGGTGTCCTGTGTCCTGCGCAGACAGGCCTTGGTGTCTAGTCTGTGCAAGACAGGTCAGGTGTCTGTGTCTGTAACAGACAGGGCCTGGGTCCTGGTGTCTGTGCAAGACAGCCAGGTGTCTGTGTCCCTGGCAAGACAGGCCTGGTGTCCTGTGTCAGTACAAGACCCCTGGTGTCCCCTGTGTAGGTGAGACAAGTGGAACTCTTCCCAGGAGTAATGGAACAGATAGAGGGTATCCCGGATAAACTGACAGCAGGTATCAGTAACATACAGGGGGTACCAGACACATACAGTAAGTACCTGGTACCACCTCCGGCTCTCAAACATCTTACAGTGTCATCACCAGTAAAACATATTATGGAAAATTATCAAGGTGATGGACTACACCTCTCATCCTGATTCTCCCATATAACCCACATTTCGCCCACTACTTCGGCGAAACGTTTCAGAATAAAGATCATCTAGCTCTACACATGTGTCTGTATATTAAAGGAAGGTATTCAGATAGAGAGATTTTATTTAAGACGCATTTGTAATGTCTATTTTTAGTAGATATTGTTTATGTTCTTGATGACATTCTAATTGATATGAGCAGATCTGGCCCACGGGACACCTTCAACTTCTGAGAGACGAGATGAAAGGAAAGAATGGAGGAGGAGGAGGATACAAAGGAAGGGTTTTAGGGAAGGATAAAAGGAGAGATGGGTAGGGGGTGAGTGTGGAGATAGATAGAGACCAGATAGATAGAGAAAGAGAGATAGATAGATAGAGAGAGAGAGAGAGAGAGAGAGAGAGAGAGAGAGAGAGAGAGAGAGAGAGAGAGAGAGAGAGAGAGAGAGAGAGAGAGAGAAAGATGGGGAGAAAAATGATACTGGTATCATTAGTACACATAGCAACTACTCCCTGACCTCCTCCAGCCCAGACCAACAAGTAACACTGACCACTGGCCAGACAGTGCGCAGGCAGTGCCACTGACCCCATCAGGCGCCTGTCTGCTGGGTTACACACACACACACACACCTGACACACACACACACACACACACACACACACACACACACACACACACACACACACACACACACACACCACACATCACAACAACACCACCAGCAACAAGGTCACAAACTGGAAGTTGAAGACTCGATGCGTCACATGGATGTTAGGAAGTATTTCTTCAGCAAAAGAGTTTGTCAGAACGTGGAACAATCTGGAGTGATGTAGTGGAGGCTGGATCCATACATAGATTTTAAGAAGAGTATATAAAAGTTCATATGCCAGCAGGGAGAGCAGTCGAACAGTGAAGAGCGTGGGCCCCCCCCCCCATGAGCCATACCTCGACCCCCTGCCACCACAATAGGTAGCAAGCAGAGGCAAATGGAACAAACAAGAAACACCTATACCAGTCAAAAAACCAAAGTGTGAACCCAGAACATTTCCAATACTTTTCAGAATGACTTCAAAGTACACATTGAATACTTCATCTGAAGTAATTCCCCCTTGAATGGGATTGGGATTCTACGTAGTGGGCTCGATCCCAACCATGAGGGATTCAGTCTTACTTTGAAAAATGCGATCCACCGCTTATGAGGTATTTTTGATTCATCCCTTAACCAAAAGTACCCTAAGAATGACCATTTGTTTTTTACAGTGGATAGAATACTCGTTAAGAGGTTCAAGTTCTTGAGAAAATGCAAGAGAAACCACACACCCAAACACACACACAACACACAGGGACCATGAGCTCTTAATGACTGCAACGCCCTGCAACCACTAGGTGAGTATCATCAGACTCTGAGAGGAGAGAGAGAGGGAAGGGGATGGGTAAGGGGATGGTGGGGGGGAGGGGGAGACACGGGAGGGGGAGGAACCCCCTTCAGTTATGTTGTAGAGAGAGAGAGAGAGAGAATAATCCTCTCACTAAATCGTAGAAAACATAAAAGGGAGGACCCACTGCACGAGGACTAACTGGCCCATGCTAGGCAAGCATGGGCCAATAGTCTTAGTATGTGGACCTACCCAGTTTAGCCTCTACTGGCCCATACTAGGCAGGTCTATATTTAAAACCCATCCCTTCCCCACCCACAGTGTTTGTGTGACCTGGATTTTAAAACCAACACTTCTTGATATACGTTGGTTCAAAGTTGACCCACACCGTGGTTCAAAGTAGCCCCACACTGTGAGCTCAAGTAGACCCACACTGTGGTTTCAGAGGGGACGACCCCCACCCGTGGTTCAGAGGGACGACCCCCACCGAGGGTTCAGAGGGGACGAGCCCCACCGTGGCTCAGAGGGGACGACCCCCACCGTGGTTCAGAAGGGAACGTCCCCAACCTGGGTTCAGAAGGGACAAACCCCCACCGTGGTTCAGAGGACTACCCCCACCGTGGGTTCAGAAGGGAAGATCCATACCGTGGGTTCAGAGTGGAACGACCCTCACCGTGGGTTCAGAGGGGACGGCCCCCACCGCTGGGATCAGAAGGGACGACCTCCCACCGTGGTTCGAATGGACGACCTACCCACCGTGGTTCAGAAGGGACGACCCCCACCGTGGTTCAGAGGGGAACGGCCCCTTAACCGTGGGTTCAGAAGGAACGACTCCCACCGTGGTTTCAGAAGGGACGACCCCACCGTGGGTCAGAAGGGAAGACGACCCCCACCGTGGGTTCTAGAATGGACAAACCCCCACCGTGGTTTCAGATGACGACCCCCACCGTGGGTTCAAGAAGAGACCGACCCCCACCGTGGGTTTTCAGAAGGGACTATCCTCCACCGTGGTTCAGAGTGGACGACCCTCACTGTGGGGTACAGAGGGGACGGGCCCCCACCGTAGGGTTCAAAGGGAACGACCCCCAACCGATGGGTTCAGAAGGGACTAACCCCACCTTTGGTTCAGAAAGGACGACCCCACCGTGGGTTTCAGAAGGGAATGACACCCCCACCGTGGGTTTCAGAAGGGACACCCCCACCGTGGGCACAGAAGGGACCGACCCCCACCGTGGGTTCAAAGTAGACCCCCGACGTGGGTTAAGAGGGGACGGCCCCCACCGTGGATTCAGAGGGGACGACCCCCCCCCTTGGAGGTCAGAGGGGACGGCCCCCCACTCATTGATTCAGAGGGGACGACCCCCCACCATGGGCTCAGAGGGACGACCCCACCGTGGGTTCATAACCAGTAAGTAGTACCAGTTCCTAGTAACCAATTTACCAGTACCAGATGTACCATAGATGAACTCACTACCAACTGTCTGCTTAATCACTGACTGATTATTCACATTGCTGCTGACCATAGCAGATTTCAAACACCCCTCCACCCGTAGCAACTTGAAGCCAGTCGAAGATAGGAGCAGAGAGAGGCAGGTTCGGGCTGTTGGCACATTTCCCATAACTTTCCCGTTATATATTATACGTACTACCAACCTACATGAGTATTCTACCCCCATCCACGTTATCGAAAATCACTTACAAATGGTGGCATCGTGGGGATTGAACTCTGGATAGTCAAGGTCCATCTGGCTAACCTTCCATAAGGTTGTTTGTACTGGAATAAAGGTATCATGAGTGTGTCTGTCAAGACATGACGAGTACGTGATAATAATGTCCGAAGTGCTTTAAAGACCATTCCATGCTAAAGCATCTGCTCATTACTGGTATAAATTACGTTCAGCCTTCGTAAGGACACGGCTAGCAAATGCAACTGCGTTGTACTTGCCATCGTCATCTGAGCTAGTACGGCACCTATACCAATAGAATCTAGCATCAGTATTCATATAGAAAAGGTCTAGAAAAATCTGGAAATTTCAAAATTGGAGCAGAATGTTAGCTTTTCTTTTAGAGTTTTGGAAGCTCTTTCTTGACGGAAGGTCCAAAACAAAAGAGCATCTTTCTTAAGAAACTCAGTTATAGGAGCAGCTATGGCAGAAAAATTGGCAATGAAAGCTCTATAAAAACCTGCAACCACAAAGATCTTACGGCATCCAGCATTTTTGGGAGTTGAAAATTTAGTACTTGCAGTTACTTTACTATGGTCAGGATATAAACCCCTCTAGTAGTGACTAACGTGGACCAAGGAACTTAAATTCTGATCAGAAAAATTGACCATTTAGACAGTTATGATCTTTAAATTGGCTTCTTCAAGATTACCAAGTACTACATCAAGACATTTCAAGTGTGTAATCCACGTCTTTAGACATGACGTTACGTCATCTAAGTACACCATAAGTGGCATAACCTATGAAGACCTCTGAAGATAATAGGGGATAGGGAGGATCTAATCCAACGCCATATGGAGGAAGTAATAATGAACCTGAAGGAAGTGGAGAATGCAGTTAGCTCTGGCTGTCCTCGTGAAGAGGGCCTTGCCAAAACCCTTGTAACAAATCCGGGGTTGAAAAACTTTGTTTTTTCCGATGTTTTTTTAAAAAGATCACCCATACAGGAAGTGGGAAGCGATCTGAATAGTTTTCCTTTTAATTTCCCAAAAAATCACGGGGCCCCAATCCCACCTTCTTAGGTACTAGGCAAGGGCCATTCCAAGGTGAATTGCGGGTGCAAAAACTCCGAAAACAATTTTTTAAGTGGAATGAGGTTTTTCTGTACGCAGGAAATAGTAGGTCTAGTCCGGGTTAAAGTGGAAACGATGGACAAAAAGTTCGTTAACCCATTTTTCCACCTGGTAAGGAAATGGCTTTAACTTTGTTTTAACAAGTCAACAAACGCTTACTCATCGGGAGTCAGTGGGGGGCTAAGTCTTTCTCCTAACTGGTGGAACAGATTGATCCCTGAAATGGATGAGGGCTCCCCCGGGAGAAATAGCACCGACCCATGTCAGGGGACAACTCATCCTCTACCCAACAGGGTAAGGATAGGAACAAGGTCAACAAAATTGGGATTTGCTCGGGCGAACACTTGACCGAAGTGTTGCTAGGAAGAAATGGATCTTACTATCCTTACAACATGAAGGAGGTTCAACAAATAGACCTTTTACTTTGCAAGAATCACTGTCAAATGGATTTCACCTCTGGAACCTAGGAACAACAACAGACACTCTAGTGAGGGGACTACTGGCAGAAAGTCTTTCTGCGACGGCATGTGACATCAAAAGTGGCTTATAGTTGCAAGTAATCGTTTTTCCAAAAAGGCGTCCCCTTGGAGAAACTACTACTTGAACAGCAGACATTTCAGGGATAGGCCAGCACTCAAAATAGTCAGAGTTTCCCCGGAAAACTTGAGGTAACGGACACTATCTTGCAAGCCCGAAGTTGCAGGAACACAACAGGAGTGACAAAGGGTCACCAGTCCTGACCGTTGGGTACGCTATGGAAAATGCACGGCCTGAAGGACTTTTTTCGAATGTCTATCTGCGGGAGATGGGGTCTCGTCCCAAAACTGGGAACCCAAAATGGTACAATCAAGTCATCAATTTGGGCATGCCATCGATAAAGGGGCGACACAATGCGTAAGTCTCCATGGGAAACAAATCCCCTAAAGGGCACCAGGGGAAAATAATTGTCGCAAAAGGGAAAAAGCATAAAATCTCTACCTTTGGGAAAAAAA